>CAKNXH010080472.1:0-13414 GCA_932178445.1 Andricus quercusramuli | reverse complement strand
ATTAAGAAAAATACGATTTTTCAAAAAAATAGTTAAACTAAAAAAAATTAATGTTCTATTAAAATAGTGACTCTCAATTTTCAATAGAAAAAAAAAACAAATTAAAAAAAACAGGACTTTTTAACAACAGAAATTCAATTTTCAAACAAAAATGCAATAGTGACATTTTTAAAAACAAAATTAGTTTACAATGAAAAAAGACGATTTTTCAGCAAAATAGTTAAACTAAAAAAAAAATATTCTATTAAAATAGTGACTTTCAATTTCCAATAGAAAAAAAAACGAATTAAAAAAAAAAACAGGAATTTTTAACAAAAAAAATTCAATTTTCAAAAAAAATGCAATAGTGACATTTTCAAAAACAAAATTAGTTTACATTGAAAAAAGACGATTTTTCAGCAAAATAGTTAAACTAAAAAAAAATAATGTTCTATTAAAATAATGGCTTTCAATTTTCAATAGAAAAAAAAGAATTAAAAAAAAAACGAATTAGAAAAAAAAACCAATTAAAAAAAAAACAGGAATTTTTAACAAAAAAATTCAATTTTCAAACAAGAATACAATAGTGACACTTTCAAGAACAAAATTAGTTTACATTAAAAAAAAGACGATTTTTCAACAAAATAGTTGAACTAAACAAAATTAATGTTCTATTAAAATAATGACTTTCAATTTTCAATGGGAAAAAAAACGAATTTAAAAAAAAACAGGAATTTTTAACAAAAAAAATTCAATTTTCAAACAAAAATGCAATAGTGACATTTTCAAAAAAAAGACGATTTTCCAACAAAATAGTTTAACTAAAAAAATTAATGTTCTATTAAAATAATGACTTTCAATTTTCAATAGAAAAAAGGGAATTAAAAAAAAAACAGGAATTTTCAACAACAAAAAATTAATTTTCAATTTGTTTTTAGTGATGAGTAGATTTAAAAATATCTTACATGAGAATTTGGTTATTATTACTTTATCATTACTATTTTTCTTCCAAAAACGGCGAAATTTCAACAAAATACATGAATTTTCCATCATATGTTTTAATTTTTAATGGAATTTTCAATAAAAAATTTTTATTTAAAAAAATAAATTTCAATAATTTGTTAAATAATAATAATAAAAAAAATCACCCCCCCCCCGTAAAAAAAAAAGAGTACTTAATTTATGCACCGCTTGGAACTCGTCCAATCACTGCAACGGAAGCCGGATAGCATAGTAAATAATCAGAAATCGACAAAGATAAAGAAAAAGAAAAAGCAGTGCATTAACGAAAGGACGTTTTTCCTCAGATTCCCGGCGGATGTTAAAAAAGAGGTTTCAATATTCATGATATCGACGTCCTTGTCTTTCATTATGTGACACTTCCATGTTGTGGCTTTCTGTCTTCTCTGCGGTTCCAGATGTTGGACGGAAACCTCAAAGAAGTATCTTATTTCTTATGATCCGGAGAATGAGTAACTATCGAACTCAAAAGAGGAAATTACATCACTCTGAAAAAAGATTTTTTCCTTCAAAGACAATTTTTCTCAAAGGGAAACCCAAAAACCCTTTTTTTCAAAATTGCCCGATTTTTCCCTCATTTTTTCTTTTTTCAATTATTAATGTGAAATTATTTTAATACATAGAATTCCTGAAAATAAAAACAAGAATAGAACGACCAAATTTTAACAACTACCATAAAATGCTCCCATTGTAAAAAGAAAAAAAAATTTCTCAAAAAAAAATTTCTTTCTGGAAAAAAATAAAAAATAAAAATGAGAAGGCAACCTAAGAGAAGAAAGGGGCCTTCTCATTTTTCTTTCCTCTTTTTTATTTTCGTCCAGAAAGAATTTTTTTTTTTAATTTTTTTTTAGGAATTTTTTTCTACAATGGGTGCATTTTATGGTGGTTGTCGAAATTTTTTCTTTGTATTTTTCTTTTTATTTGCAGTAATTCTACACATTAACTTCAGTATTGGAAATTAAATGGGATTTTGAATTTGATTTCAATCTAATTTAAAATTCCTTAATTTTAAAATTATTTCAGTTCAAAGAAATTCGAATTTATTTCTTTATTTAAAAAAAAGACTTTTTAATAAAAGAAAAGATTAATTTTCATTCCAAAAAGACGAAGTTTCAACAAGACGAATTTTTGACCAAAAAGATGACTTTTTAACAGAAAACTTGAATTTTCAACAAAATAATTTAATTTTTAACAGAACAGTTGAATTTTTAACTAGACACTTGAATTTTCCACATAATTGTATTTTTTAGAAGATAGTTGAATTTTCGACAAAAAAAAAACTTTTTTACAAAAAACTTTAATTTTAAACAAAATAATTAAATTTGTAACAGAACAGTTGAATTTTAAAGCAGTTGCGTTTTTAACCAAATAGTTGAATTTTCAATACAAAAAGTTGAATTTTCAACAAAACGACAAATTAAAAAAAAAAAAATTCTGCTAAAAAGATGAATTTTAAAATGAAATTTACAAATAATTTAAATTTAGAAATTCAAAAATAAAAATACGATTCTTCAACCAAATAGTTGAATTTTCAACCCAAAAAGTTGAATTAAAAAAAAATGAATTCATCAAAAAATGTCATCAAAATAGTTCAGTTTCCTACTAAAGAGTAGAATTTTTAACTGCGATGATGAATCTTCAACAAAAAAATGATTTTGATTTTAAATAAAAAAAAACATTAGAATTCAATTTCTAATAAGTAAAATTTCTACCAAGAAACCTAAAAAAAATATTTTTCTGAACCTAGAATTTTTTTTAAATAAAAAAGCGAATTTTTAAACAAGAAGGTTAACTCTTCACCAAAAAAAAGCATTTTTAATTTGTATACGGTTAATTCGAAACAGGAAAGTTAATTTTCAATAAAAAAAGATTAAATTTCTACCAAAAAAGATGAATTTTTAAATTAAAAAGACGAATTTTCAACAAAATACACGAATTTTCAAACAAATAATTGAATTTACAACTAAAACATACGATTAATACGAATTTTCTATAAAACAGTTGAATTTTTCACCTAAAAACATGAATTTTCAACAGAAAAGTTCATTTTCATTCAAAACTGAAAAATTTACATTTTCTGTTTAAAAAATTAATTTAAGACAAAAGAAAAAAAAGTTTTGCAAGAAAATAGTTCAATTTTAAACCAAGGAGATAAACGTTTAATCAAATTTTTTTTAACGAATTAGTTCAACTTTTACCGAATTGGTTGTATTTTTAATAATAAAATATCAATTTTAAACAAAATAGTTGAATTTTCAACCCAAAAAGTTGAATTCAGAAAAAAATGAATTCGTCAAAAAATTTCATCAAAATAGTTCAATTTGCCACTAAAGAGTAGAATTTTCAACAAATTTGTTAACCCTTCAACCAAGCAGTTCAATTCTCAACTAAAAATGATTTTTATTTTAAATAAAAAAACAATTAAGTTCACCCAAAAAATACGAATTTTCAACAAAATAGTTAATTTCTCATAAAAAAAATTATTAATTACATTTTTAACAAAAAAGGCTAAAATTTCCACCAAGGAAAATGAATTTTGAAACAAAAAAAAACGAATTTTCAAACAAGAAGAACAATTTTTAACAAAAAAAACGTATTTTTAATTTAAATACAGTTAATTTAAAAATGAAAGAAAAGTTGATTTTCGACAAAAAAAAAGATTAAATTTCTACCAAAAGAGATGAATTTTGAAATTAAAAAGACGAATTTTCAACCAAGAAGAATAACTTTCTGCCAAAAAGACGAATTTAAAAACAAAAAAACAACGAATTTTCAAACAAATATTTGTTACATTTTCTGTTGAATTTTTAACTAACATAAAGTGATAAATCTTCAAGAAAAAAAAATGATTTTTCAGAAAGTGGTTCAACCTTCAACAAATTAGTTCAATTTTCAAATGAAAAAAATTGATTTTCAACAAAATAGTTGAATTTTCAACCCAAAAAGTTGAATTTTCAAAAAAAAAATGAATTCATCAGAAAATTTCATTAAAATAGTTAAATTTGCCATCAAAGAGTAGAATTTTCAACTATAATGATGAATCTTCAACAAAGAAATGATTTTCAAACAAAGTGGTTAACCCTTCAACAAAGCAGTTCAATTCTGACCCAAAAAAGATTTTAATTTTGAATAAAAAACGAGATAAAAAACAGGTGAATTCACCTAAAAATACGAATGTTCAACAAAATAGTTTATTTCTCATCAAAAATCAATAATTACATTTTTTACAAAAAGGGTAAAATTTCTACCAAGAGAGATGAATTTTAAAACCAAAAAAAAACGAATTTTCAAGCAAGAAGATTAATTTTCTACCAAAAAGGGGCATTTTTAATTTAAATAAAATTAATTTCAAACGGAAAAGTTAAATTTCAACAAAAAATATTAAATTTCTACCAGAAGAGATGAATTTTAAAATTAAAAAGACAAATTTCCAGCCAGGAAGAATAATTTTTCTGTTAGAAACACGAATTTTGAAAAAAACACGAATTTTCAAATAATTAATTGAATTTTCAGCTAAAAAATACGAATAATACGAATTTTCTGTAAAACAGTTGAATTTTCCACCTAAAACATGAATTTTCACAGAAAAGTTAATTTTCAATTAAAAATAAAAAAGTTTCAGCAAAATAGTTCATTTTTAAACCCAGGAGATGAACGCTTAATCAAAAAAACAAATTTTTAACAAAGTAGTTCAACTTTTACCGAATTGGTTGTATTTTCAATAAAAAAATATGAATTTTCGACAAAATAGTTCATCTTTCAACAAAATAGATTAATTTTCAACTAACATGAAGTGATTAATCTTAAAAAAAAATTATTTTTCAGAAAGTGGTTTAATCTTCAACCAATTAGTTCAATTTTCAAACGAAAAAAATTAATTTTCACCAAAAATGTTGATTTCTCATTCAAAAATTAATAATTTTCAACCAATCAGTCGCATTTATAGCAAAAAAAGATGAAAGTTTCACTAATTTTAATATTTGAAATTCTAAAATTTTGCTACCATTAACTCTCAACTCTTTCCTCCTTCGACGAAGGTGTAGATCTCGGGACAGTGAGGGTACGTGGGTTAGAGTTCGCGGATGATAATATTTTTATTTTAAAAATAATTAAATTTCAATATTTTAATTTTTGAAGAAGAAGAGTTCCTTTGATCCAAAAAAATGTTGTTTTTTTATTCAAGTAATTGTTTTTTGTCTACCAATAAAAATTTATCTTTAATTAAAAATGATTTTCTTCACTTTGAAGTTATTTTTGGTTAAATGAAAAAAATAAAGTTCACAGGGTGTTTTTCAGGGCGTGTTTCTGGTTTTCCCTTGAGAGAAAATTCCGTTTCTCATTCATTTTCAAGTATGTGGTCCGCTCTTGTGCACTTAAGAATCTCAAGAGAGGAAATCTGGTTTCCCTCACGAAGAGGCTTTTGTGGAAATTTTGGTTAAAATCAGACACATTTCAGGGTGTCCGAAAAGCTGAAATATTTTACTACTCTGAGAAAAAAATTACTTGAATCATAGAAATGCACTGAATACGTCCAATCAAATCTTTTTTTGATCGAAAGAAATTTTTCTTATGATAAGAATAATTTTTTCATTTGAAAAACATTGTTTCTTGAAGAAAGAACATTTTTCTTCCAATTCTCAGTGAAATTGAAAAGATTCAAATGGTTTCCCACGATTTTTGAAATTTTCAAAAGATTTCTAAAAATTTTAATAGACCTAAAGATTTCCGATTTGGAAGAGGAAATTTTGGAAAAGAATTATAATTCTGAGTTGGAACATCAGATATTTTTTGGTCATGAAAATTATAATTCTGATTTAAGACCGAGAATTTTGTAAAAAAATGGGTTGTAAACAAATGTTTAATTTTCAGCAAATTAGATTAATTATTATTTAGAGATAAATTTTTACTTAAAACGATGAATCTTCAACGAGAATAATTATACTTTTAGTTAAGATATCAATTTTCGATACAACAATTTTTTTCAACAAAATGGTTAAATTTTCAACCAAAAAAAATATTTTCTTACCTGAAATGAAGAATTTTTAACTGAAACGGTTATACTTTCAGTTAAAAATTAATTTTCAACCAAAAAACACCGAATTTTCAACAAAATGGTAAATATTTCAATTTTCAACAAAATACATGAACTCTCAATGAAAAAAGTTAATTGTTAACCAAAGTACCAAATAATTTATTTTTATACCTAGTAGTTGAATTTTTAACAAAAAAAATAATTTTTAACAAAACTTAAAATTAAATTTTCAATCTAAAAGATGAATTTAATTTTCCACCGAAAAAATAAAATTTCAACAAAATAAACCACAAATATGGTATTTTAAGCAAGAAAATTAATTCCCTACCAAAACATTCAAATTTTTAACAAAATACGTGCATTTTTAACCAAATAATTGACTTTTCAACCGAAAAAAAATTACAATTAAAAATAGAATAGTTAAATTTTCAGTTCAAAAAATGTATCGAAAAAAAAATAATTTTCATCTAAATAGTTGAATTTTCAACTAAAAGGATGATTTTCGAGAATCGTAATTTTCTACAAAAAAAAAAACAAACAAAATTTCAACAAAATCGACAAATTTTCAACTAAGAGAGATAAATTTCTACCAAGAATGCAGAAGGTCAATTCTCATCAAAAAAAAATTAATTTTCAACCAAAAAAATGATGAAGAAGGTATAGATCTCGAAACAGTAAGGGTACGTGGGTTAGCGTTCGCAGATAATAGGATTCAAAAAGATTAAAAATATTTCAGGGCATTTAAAAAAATTTCAAGGTAATTTCCAAAGATCAGAAAAATTTCAAAGGGTTTCCAAAAATTTCAAGGGATTTGACAACAGTTTCATGTGGCTGTAAATAATTTCCTAAAATTCCGGAAGATATGGAACGATCATAAAATTTTATGTAATTTTACAAGATTTTATTGGATTTATGCCAGGAAGATCATGTACGGATCAAATATTTAGCTCAAAATAGATCACAGAAAAAAGTTTGAGAGTGAAGAAAAAAGTTTTCTCTGCATTTATTGACCTAGAAAAAGCATCCGACAAGGTGAATAGAAGTAAACTTTGTGCAAGGTGTTAGGCATGGTCGCGTTATGTCCTTATGACTATTTATTATATTCATGGACAAGTGTCTAAGAATGGCCCTCTTCGACAAAGACGTTGTGGATCTCGGTACAGTGAGGGTACGTGGGTTAGAGTTACAGATGAAAATGTTGCCTGAGGGTACGTGGGTTAGAGTTACATATAAAAATGTTGTCTGAGGGTGCGTGGGTTAGAGTTCGCAGATGATAAGGTTTTCTGAGGGTACGTGGGTTAGAGTTCGCAGATGCTAAGGTTGTTAAATCATTTAAAGGGGGGTGGGTTGTCACCTTGAGCTTTACGTATTTTTTGAACGTTCTTCATAAGTAGGTACGGAATATTTTGATTTTTCTCTAGTATTTTTTGTCACACATCCTCTGATTTCTTATTACGGTATATACAGAGCCCGATTTGACGCGTCTAACGGTACGTGTTTTATTATGCAATACACTTGGACGCTTGGAATTCTCGTTCAACGAACCGATGCGATGCCTTCTCAAGAATCATGTTCAAAACTATACAACCTACCTATCTTTTTACTCGAGTATAGATAAAACCTCGGAGTCATCAAACTGCTTTTCTCTTTTTAGAAGAAGCCCGTATCAACATAGTAATTACTTACGAAGTAAACATAAACAAATGTCTCAAATTGAGTCAAGACTTTGCAAAAATTTGAAAGAAAATATACTGTTGCGAAGTGCGTCAATAGGTCGATCAATGCATCTCGAAGACGCGAACAATCACATTAAATACTGTTATATTCCCAATATGAAAAAAAACCTCTTATAAACAAGGTGAATAATTTTCTTTAAAAATTCAGGAACAATTTTGGTAGGTTATTGTAGGTCTTGGGCAATCTATGCGTCTCGAAGACGCGAACAAATATTTAATATACGTTACTGTTGTATTCCCATTATTAAAAGAGTGTTCCTCATATCAACAAGATAAACAATTTATTTGAGAAATTTATAAATCATCATTGCTAGGTTATAAGAGGTTATGGTAGGTACGTCAATAGGTCATTCTATGCGTCTCGGAGACGCGAACCAACTTGTTCGATTCAGTATTCCCAATATGAACAAAGTTTTTCTCATTCAATAATATTTCAATAATAGATCGATCAATGCATCTCGAAGACGCGAACAATCACATTAAATACTGTTATATTTCCAATATAAAAAAAACTCTTATAAACAAGGTGAATAATTTTCTTTAAAAATTCAGGAACAATATTGGTAGGTTATTGTAGGTCTTGGGCAATCCATGCGTCTCGAAGACGCGAACAAATATATCATATACGTTACTGTTGTATTCCTATTATTAAAAGAGTGTTCCTCATATCAACAAGATGAACAATTTTTTCAAAAAAATTATAAATCATCATTGCTAGGTTATAAGAGGTTATGGAAGGTACCTCAATAGGTCATTCTGTGCGTCTCGGAGACGCGAACCAACTTGTTAGATACAGTATTCCCAATATGAACAATGTTTTTCTCATTAAATAATAGTTCAATAATAGATCGATCAATGCATCTCGAAGACGCGAACATGTATGTTGAATTGTTGTATTTTGGATATCAAAAAAGTTTTTTTTTTCATATAAACAGAATAAACCATTTTTTTTGCTTGTTGAATCGATACTGTTGGGTCATAAAAGGTTCAGCAACAGGTCGACCAATGCATCTCAAAGACGCGAACAAATACACTGCATATAGAATTGTTGTATTCTGAATATGAAAAAAGTTTTTTTCATATAAACAGAATAAACCATTTTTTTAACTTGATAAATTTGCCATGATTTAGATTGAAAATTCAACTATTAGGTTAAAAATTAATCTAATTCTCAGAAAATTGATCAATTTGTTGAAAAATTCAACTGTTTTGTTGGAAATGATTTTTTTTTACTAAAAATTAAACTATTCCGTTTTTTTAAAGTTGAGCTTTTTTATTTAAAAATTCAAATACTTGTTTAAAAAATTGTACAACTTTTATAATAGCTCAGTATTGAGGTTTAATTTTCTTGATTTTAGTTGAAAATTGGACTACTTTCTTAAACATTTATGTACTTTGTTAAAAATTCGTCTTTTCGGTAGAAAATAAACCATTTTCTGGATAAACATTGGATTGATTTTTTGTGAATTCATCTTCATTTCAAGGTATTCCGAAGGATTTCAATAAATACAAAAAACAATTCTATGAATTTAAAAATGTTTTCTAGAATCTTAACATTTTTTTGGACTACTTTAATGAATATGCTCAATTTTTGAAGGGATTTCAAATGATTTATACTTTACGGAATACATGAAATTTTATTTAAAGGGATTTCTGCGGATTCAATTCAAGGAAAGAAGATTAAGATTTATAGGATCTCCAATTACGGGTTTTTTTTTAGAAACTCTAATGAATGAGTTTACTTCAATTTATTTTCAAGGAATTTCAAATGATTTATACTTTACGAAAAAAATTTAATTTAATTTCAAGGGATTTCTGCGGATTTCAACCATTCGAGGAAAGAAGATTAAGATTCATAGGACCTCCAATTATTCTAAAAATTTTGGAGGATTTCACAAATTTTAATTAATTTTTACATATTTGAACAGATTCCACATATGTTGAGGATTTTTAAGGAACTTCACAAGATTTAAAGGGACTCAGAAGATTTCTAGGGATTTAAACGGTTTTTTTTCAAACTTCAATGAATAAGTTTAATTTAAATTATATTCAAGATATTTCATATGATTTATACTTTGAGGAAAACATGAAATTTTATTTCAAGGGATTTCTGCGGATTGCAACAATTCACGGAAATTTGATTAGGATTAATAGGACCTCCAATTATTCTAAGGATTGGGGGGGGGGGGGGGCCAATATTAATGAATTTTAACAGATTTTAACAGATTTCTGCGAATTTTACATATTCAAGTGATTTCTGCGGATTGCAACAAGCCACGAAAGGTTGATTAAGATTTATAGGACCTTCAAGGGCCTTCAAATATTTCTTAGGATTCAATCGGATTTTTCAAGAGAACTTTAATGAACAAGTTTAATTCAATTTATTTTCAAGGGATATTAAATGATTAATACTATACGGAAAACGTGAAATATTATTTCGAGGAATTTCTGCGGATTGCAACAATTAGGGAAAGATTATTAAGATTTATGAGAACTACAATTATTCTAAGGTTCTGTGTTGATTTTTCCCATTTTTCAACAGATTTTAACAGATTCCTGCGAATTTAACAGTTTCAAGCGATTTCTGCGGATTGCAACAATGAAGGAAAGATGATTAAGATTTATAGAACCTCCAATTATTCTAAGGTTTCGTGTTGATTTTTCCAATTTTTCAAGAGATTTTACCTGATTCCTGCGAATTTAACAGATTCAAGCGATTTCTGCGGATTGCAACAAGTAACCGAAAGTTCATTAAGATTTATAGTATCTCCAATTATTCTAAGGATTTTTTTTCAATTTTAATGAATTTGAACAGATTTTAACAGATTTCACAGATTTAAAGTCATTTCAAGGAATTTCACAAGATTTAAAGGATTTGATTAAATCTTAAGGATTTCAAGGGCCTTTAAATATTTTTCGGAATTCAATCGGATTTTCTAAGAAAACTTCAATGAACAAGTTCAATTCAATTTATTTTTAAGAGAATTCAAATGATTTATACTGTACGGAAAACATGAAATTTTATTTCGAGGCATTTCTGCGGATTGCAACAATGAAGGAAAGATGATTAAGATTTATAGGACCTCCAATTATTCTAAGGTTTTGTGTGATTTGTCCAAATTTTCAACAGATCTTAACAGATTCCTGCGAATTTAACAGATTCAAGCGATTTCTGCGGATTGCAACAAGTCACGGAAAGTTGATTAAGATTTATAGGACCTAAAATTATTCTAAGGATTTTTCTTCAATTTTCATGAATTTCAACAGATTTTAACAGATTCTACAGATTTAAAGCTATTTCAAGGAATTTCACAAGATTTAAAGGATTTTATTATATCTGAAGGATTTCAAGGGCCTTCAAATATTTCTTGGGATTTAATCGGGTTTTTTAAAAGAACTTCAATGAACAAGTTTAATTCAATTTATTTTTAAGAGATTTCAAATGATTTATACTATACGGAAAACGTGAAATTTTGTTTCGGGGGATTTCTGCGGATTGCAACAATTAGGGAAAGATGATTAAGCTTTATAGGGCCTACAATTATTCTAAGGTTTTGTGTTGATTTTTCCAAATTTTCAACCGATTTTAACAGATTCCTGCGAATTTAACAGATTCAAGCGATTTCTGCGGATCGCAACAAGTAACGGAAAGTTCAATAAGATTTATAGGACCTCCAATTATTCTAAGGATTTTTGTTCAATTTTAATGAATTTCAACCGATTTTAACAGATTCCACAGATTTAAAGCTATTTCAAAGAATTTCGCCAGATTTAAAGGATTTTATTAAATCTGAAGGATTTCAAGGGCCTTCAAACATTCCTTGGGATTCAGTCGGATTTTTTTAAGAGAACTTCAATGAACAGGTTTAATTCAATTTATTTTCAAGAGATTTCAAATGATTTATACTATACGGAAAACGTGAAATATTATTTCGAGGAATTTCTGCGGATTGCAACAATTAGGGAAAGATTATTAAGATTTATGAGACCTACAATTATTCTAAGGTTCTGTGTTGATTTTTCCCATTTTTCAACAGATTTTAACAGATTCGTGCGAATTTAACAGATTCAAGCGATTTCTGCGGATTGCAACAATAAGTCACGGAAAGTTGTTTACGATTTATAGGACCTCCAATTATTCTTTAGATTTTTGGCGTTCAATTAAAATTATAAGCAAGGGATTCCACATGATTTATATTCTATGGAATACATTAAACTTCATTTTAAGGGATTTCTGAGGATTGCAACAATTCACGGAAAGTTGATTAAGATTAATAGGACCTCCAATTATTCCAATTATTCCAAATTATTATTTTTTTCAATTTTAATGAATTTCAACAGATTTTAACAGACTCCACAGCTTTAAAGCTATTTTAACGTATTTCAATTTTCAATGAATTTCACCAGATTTAAAGGATTTTATAAAATCTGAAGGAATTCAAGTGCCTTAAAAGATTTCTAAGGATTCAATCGGATTTTTAAAGAAAGCTTTAATGAAAAAGTTTAATTTAATTTATTTTTAAGATATTTCAAATGATTTATACTTTACGGAAAACGTGAAATTTTATTTCGAGGAATTTCTGCGGATTGCAACAATGAAGGAAAGGTGATTAAAATTTATAAGACCTCCAATTATTCTAAGGTTTTGTGTTGATTTTTCCAATTTTTCAACAGATTTTAACAGATTCCTGCGAATTTAACAGATTCAAGCGATTTCTGCGGATCGCAACAAGTAACGGTAAGTTCAATAAGATTTATAGGACATCCAATTATTATAGGGATTTTTTTTTTCAATTTTAATGAATTTCAACAGATTTCAACAGATTCCACAGAGTTAAAGCTATTTCAAGGAATTTCACAAGATTTAAAGGATTTTATTAAATCTGAAGGATTTCAAGGGCCTTCAAACACTCCTTGGGAATCAGTCGAATTTTGTAAGAGAACTTCAATGAACAAGTTTAATTTAATTTATTTTTAAGAGATTTCAAATGATTTATACCATAAGGAAAACGTGAAATTTTATTTCGAGGAATTTCTGCGGATTGCAACAATTAAGGAAAGAGGATTAAGATTTATAGGACCTCGAGTTATTCGAAAATGTTGGCGATTTTACAAATTTTAATATATTTCAACAGATTTTAACAGGTGACAGATTTAAGGAAATTGTAAGGCTTTTCAAGGAATTTCACAAGATTCGAAGGTTTTTATTAAATCTTCAAGGATTTCAAGGGACTTTAAAGATTTCTAGTGATTTAAATTTTGTTCCTAGAGAACTTTAATGAACAAGTTTAATTTAATTTATTTTCAAGAGATTTCAAATGATTAATACTTTACCGAATAAATTAAATTTCACTTCAAGGCAGATCTGCGGATTTCAACTATTCAGGAAAAGAAGATTAATATGTATAGGATCTCCAATTATTCTAAAAAACTTGGGAAATTTTAGAAATTTCAAGTAATTTCAAGGTATTCAAGATACGAAAAACATGAAATTTTATTTCGAGGGATTTCTGCGGATTGCAACAATTAGGGAAAGATGATCAAGTTTTATAGGACCTACAATTATTCTCAGGTTTCGTCCTAATTTTTACAAATTGTTCAACAGATTTTAACAGATTCCTGCGAATTTAACAGAATCAAGCGATTC
>CAKNXH010080469.1:7656-19535 GCA_932178445.1 Andricus quercusramuli | reverse complement strand
AATAAAAAAAAATCATAAATAACTAAATAAAAAAATAATTAAAATTTTAAAAACTCTAAAATCAACACCAAACAATGAGCATGAAATACTTGTTAGATTCTCAATTCCTGAACATTTCTTCAACTTTAAAAAAATTAGAAAACGTCACAAAAAATTTAAGTTTTTATAATTTAAAATTGTTTTGGATATAGTTTTCGCGATCATTAAAATTTTTTAAATAATCTAAAAAGTCTAAAATCAACACCAAAACATGAGCTTGGAATCTTTTTTATATTCTCAAATACTAAAAATTCCAATCTTTTGAAAAAATTTCTGAATAAGAAAAAATAATTGAAATTAAAAAAACTGAAATCAACACAAAAAAGAGCTTGAAATACTTGTTAAATTCTCAATTCCTGAAAATTTTTTCAATTTTAAAAACATTAGAAAATGATTTAAAAAAGTTGGTTTTCATGATTTAAAAATGTTTCAGTTATTATTTTAGCAGTAATTAATTTTTTCTAATACTCTAAAAAGTATAAAATCAACATGAGCTGGAACTGGAATCCGAGCTGGAACCCTTGTGACATTCTCAAATACTGAAAATTTTCAAAGCTTTTGAAAAAAAAAAGAAAATAAAAAAATTAATAAATAACTAAAAAAAAATTTTAAAAACTCTAAAATCAACACCACAAAGTGAGCTTGAAATACTTGTTAGAATGTCAGATTCTCAATTTCTGAAAATTTCTTCAACTTTTAGAAACATTAGAAAATGTTTACAAAAATTAGGTTTTTATGATTTTAAAGTTTTTTCGATATTATTTTCGTAATTATGAAAATTTGTAAAATACTCTAAAAAGTCTCAAATCAACACAGAAACATGAGCCTTGAATCCTTGATACATTCTCAAATACTGAAAATTCTTTAAACTTTTGAAAAAATTGGAAATATTAAACCTTTTTTTTTTAACTTTTTATAATTTATAACTGCTTTAATTATTGTTTTCGAGATTACTTGAAAAACGCGAAAACTACTTTCCAATAACGCCTAAAAATTCAGAAAAAGTAATACGCTAACTTTAAAGCTTTACCATGCCTGAAAAGTGCCGAAAACTGTCTAAAATCCTAAAAAAGTGCACGTACGTGTAAACGCTTCCTCCTAAACTAAACGGTTAAAAATAACTAAAAAAAAACTACTCTAAAAATCAAGACCAAAACATGAGCTTGGAATCCTTGCTCTCATTACCCCGATTAATAATAAAACGTCTAAATTTCTTCTCTTTTTTCCAAATTTATCTGCAATTATCACGGCAGTGGCAGATAAAGGCGGTAAGATATGAAATAAAAATTAGCTTCCCAAACGGGGGCGTCAAGGTGGCTGGGGACGAGCCTGTTCTGATTTTACGTCAACCGCGTGCTTATGACGAGCGGAGTGTATACAGAAAGTGGCGGTTATTTTGTTCCGCCTGGAGTGGGGGTTCGGCGGCTCCCGAAGATCGTCGAGGTTGCCCGAGGTGGGTTTGAGGCTTGGACGCCCGCGTTTTGCGGCGCACGCCTCAGTCGCCATAGAGCGCTTCTACCGTGCTGTACGGATACCTGTGCTCCTCCTTTTCGTGCTTCACGCACGAAACTGCGCAATCGGGAGTGTTCGACCGTTAAACGTACAAACTCAGGAGGAGTCGGCGCCTCTCGGTGCGCCACTTGTCAGTGAAAGTTAGTTTCTCAGTTTTCAACGTGCTCAACATCCTTGGATTTTGCCGCGCAGCCACCTCCCAACCTCGTGTTAGGCTCAGCATATTGCTACTAGCGGGCCGTGTGCAATATCGTGAAAACCCTGTGAAAACTTGACTTGTGATTTCCCGAAAAAAAAAAAAAAATAAACAACAAGAAAAATCCACTTTAATCTGTGCTTCGTCATCCTCTCGACTTTCGAACCGCGTTTCTGCGCCTTTCGATTTGAATCAACCCGTCCTTCTCACGCAAGTGCGTGCGGCGTTGCCGGATCAACACGTGACGATATTCAGTTTTCTAATCGCTTTCTCGATACCCAAGTGACTGATATTCGCGTGGATTTTTCCGACGAATTAAATTTGGCGGTGTTTACGTCCCCAGAATTGTACGAGTGAGATAACCAGTGAGAGGCAAGAGATTGCGCCTCGCATTGCCCAACAGTGTTGCCGCACTTCAACGGCTCTCGAGACTTTCCACGAATCTTCCATCAAGACCTCGTTTATCCCACAAAAAAGTGATTCCCTCCATATTCTTCTTGTGAAATCTCCGGATTTTTATAACTGTTATCGCCTCATTTTTGAATAGAAAAAATTGAGGATTTTCAGTGGCAAATGCAGTGTCGAAAGTTGGCGAGTCTGCTAGAAAAACTCGTGCTTCGAAATTCAAACGTGGACAGGTTATAACCTCCAAAGTTGTACTTTTTTTTTCTCAAGAAATTGGTGATTTTTGTGAGTGAAATATGAGCGCGAGAGTGCTTAATCCGGCGATGATGACGGAAATGGGCCGCAACCTTGGTGGTGCACGTGCAGCACCAAGCAGGGCAGCTCTGGCCCGAGTTCGAAGAGACCTGTTTGGGCCCGTGGACCACGCGGCGGCTCGCGCCCTCGCCGAGAAGGAGCTCAGGGCCCAATCCATCCTGGATGCGGAAAGATGGGGTTTTGACTTTCGCCTCGAAGTTCCAGTTCCTAAGGACAACGCACGTTACGAGTGGGAAGTTCTCTCGTCGCAAGATGTGGTCCCGGAACCCTACGCGCTCCGGGGCATGCCCTACTTGAGAAAACACGCGCCCGGAACGCCGAGAAAACCAAGTTCGCCGAGGAGCGTTCACCAGGAGGCGAAGAAGTTTGTAACGTCGACGCCGATCGCGAGCTTCTCCGAGCAGGCCGAAAGAACTCCGCCCCAGGACAATAGGGTTCCCGAGATCGGTGAAACCACCCTCGAAATCACTGAAGTCACAACCGAAATCACAGAAATTTGCTATCAGAAGTGCATCCAGGAACCTGTCACCCGTGTCCTCAACAACAGTTCGAGAAAACAAAGTACCATCACCGGTAAGACCATTTTTCATTTACATAAAATCACAATTTTGCCAAAAGTTCTCAATATAAGGATTTATAAAATTTGGAAAAAAATGTTTATCTAAAAAATTTCACGACAGACTCGTAATCTTTTTCGGTTCCGTTTTATTTTTAAACAAATTTTCGGAAATCTTTTACTCTTTTTCTACATAATTTTAGTTTTAAGTAAAAAATATTCTTCAAACTTCGCGGAAATTTTGAGTTTGAAAAACATGAAAGTCATTTGAATTATTAACTAGTTTTTTTTTTAGTATTAACTAGATTAACTAGTGTTTTTTTGAAAATGTTACAAAAATACAAAAAAATCTGTCCCTTGAGTGAATTTTAATATTGCAATTTTAACCCTGAAAAGTTTGAACTCATTTTTTCATCTCTTTATTTTCCTTTCTGCGATTTTTGCCAATTTTTATTTACTTCCAAGAAAACGTGATTGGTTCTAGTCAGCAAAATTTGTGCAATATTTCTTTAAAGTTCTATTTATAATCCCAATGCAGTAAATATCACGGTATCAGATTAAAAAATATTACTCTAAAATTCTATTCCAATTTTTTTATTATTTTTAATTTTCAATGAATAAACCTCAGAAATTTTTGTCGAAAACAAAGGGTTTGTTTAAACTTACAAGACACTTTCTATAAATATATCTTTAATAAAAAAAAATTTATTTGAAAAAATGTTAGTCTCTACTAATTTTAAAGAAGCGTTTGCTTTATTTTTGTATTGTCCCGTAGAGAATAAATTTCCCAAGAGTTGTAAAAATATTTAGACAAGTTCAGTATTTATGTACCGAAAACGATGCTCAATCACTTTTTGCAAATTAGACTGGCTTGCTTGCTTTCGCTCGATTATCGGTCCATTAAGCCAAATATTTTTCTAAACGTTTGAAACATGCAGCTTCAAAAATGAGGTAGTTTCACATACTATTTATGATGTTTCAAAATTTGTCTTTTGTTTTCAAAAATCGATAAATTTAGACACAAAAAAGTATGAGCAGAATTTGTGTGCATTCAGATTTGACGGAATTTCCTGTTGCCTTATAAAATGAATCATCCTACTGGCTATATTTAATTCAATTTTTTTCCTTTGTCTTTTCTTCTAAGCTTGCGTATTAGCCAATGCATGCTTAAACCGTTTATGACTATTTTTACGTTCTCTTTATCGGGCTTGCTTCTTAGGTTGTTATTGT
Source organism: Andricus quercusramuli (assembly GCA_932178445.1). Lineage (NCBI taxonomy): Eukaryota > Metazoa > Arthropoda > Insecta > Hymenoptera > Cynipidae > Andricus > Andricus quercusramuli. The sequence continues at coordinate 15,282 of CAKNXH010080469.1, read as the reverse complement.
CAAGAACAAACTTTACGATTCCAAAAAGAAACTATTGCAGCATAATTTTCTTATCAGTCGTAAAAAATGGCGTAAAATTGAAGCAGGATAAAGCATTATTAATGAAGACCTAACTAATTGCACAGATAATACGTACTTTTGCAAATACTAACTCATTTTCCGTTTTTATTGGCAAAATAGCATAATTATTTCTTTGAATATTTTTTTTATCAATATTCAAAGTAGAATTAAGGGTTAGTATTCGAAGAAATAAAGCCGAGTCATTTTAGACACGTTTCGATCCAATTGAACTCTTTTGTTCTATCTTTCGAAATAAAGTCAAGGTTCACGATATGTGACGATAGCCATAATTTATTGCGCTTGGCATATTGCATGTGCAAGAGGCGATTATGAATTTTTGTCGAGGAAAATGGCCTGCAATATTAACCTTGAAGGAATCTTCCTTTCGCGTTTGATAATTTATTTCCTTTCATTGTATTATGTTGCATAATCACCTACTACTTTCAGTAAATAAATATCTTCCTTATTTTTCTTATCAGCTTCTTTATATATTTTTCGACTCCCATCTACATCCCACGTTTGATAGACACCTCTGCACCACTCGACAGATAACCAGCGCAGCATAAAAAGCATCTTGACACGTACAAAAAATCGCGATATTGATAAATATCTATCTCAAAATCCAGGTCCTACCTCACTTTTTCTGCTGAACGTCCTCCCACATGAAGGCCAAACATCCCATACGTTTAAGCTTCATTCTTTTTTTGTTTAAAAAGAAAACTCTTCAGAATTTACAGCCTACATGCTCTAGAGAAAATAAAATTCCTTAACAAATTTGTGTTGGTTTTAATGCAAAATCATTTGAATTATCTCTGAACCATCATTCAGGGGCTGTAGATTTTTTTTTAATTTATGAAGTCGTTCAGCAAAGATGTTAGATTGGTTTTATGTGTTTTATTGAGAGTCGAGCCTCCAGCTCTTTCGAGTCGAAGACCGATTCGTCATTAGATTCTGATTGGTTCTACACCTTCTGAACGGCCATCTTGCTACCCCCAGCCCAGCCTTTCATTCCCTCTCGTTTATTATTATTCCGCGTGCACACCACCCACGCGACGCAACTATTTCTGGCCATGACACGTTGAGCATCCCGCTTAGAGCGTGCGTATAAATCCTCACTGTATTTACTTATACATACATTCAGGCGACGTTCAAACACGCGATGCCAGTGTTTACATTTCATCGTATGAAGCAGACTTTCCACCAAAAAAAAATAAAAAATAATAAATGCATTCTCAGCAAGCTGCTTGCACTTTTGTTCCAAGCGCAGAACATAATCCTATTACGCCTCATAAACAAGAAAAAAACTAGACACCGAGGGGAGAGAAAACAATTTTTTTGCTAAGAAATACATTAGCGAATGAATACAAGCAAAATGTCGTAAATAGAAATTGCAGCTTCAAAAGCTGTCCCTAGCACACTCCCAAGTGTCGCAAAATTATCACCCCAAAAAAAAAAGAAGAAGGGAATTTATATCCGACAAGTCCATTGAGAGATAGACTCACTTTTGGGTTTGGCACAATTGCCTAATTAACCGTCAGGAGCGTTTCAAAGTTATGACCTCGATTACGACAATTTTACCTTTGCGCTCGATGGAGCAGAAAGTATTGGAAGCATAAAAAGAAAAGGGAAAACTCTGCCAGCAAATTGAGCAGAGTTGAAGAGGGTGAGAAGAATGGCGAAAATGATTCGTTATTGGCAAATCGCTGGGACTCTCGAGTGTAAATTACACGTACGAAATTCTGGTGGTTAGAGTGAGTGGATAGGGGTCGTCGTGGACTCGTGGCGTTTTCGTAACGTACTTTATTAATGAGAAGGCAGTCAGCTGTTACCTCCCATCTATGGGGGGGTTGCTGCCCTCGCACTTTTGCACCCCCGTGACGGACTCCCCTCCTGTCCCCTCGAGAATTATCCTATGTACCGAGCATGGGGGTATCAGCTGTTCCTACAACGCTACGCTGGGGTGGGATCTCGACAGAATGGCATTTAAAATCAGGAAGGGAGTTAAAGCCACCGTCTGTCTGTCTGTGTGTTGTGGCTTGTCGAAATAGCCGGTAGCATTAGTTGCAACCTTGTAAAGATGTGTCCGGTTGATAGAAGAATTTATGCGTTGTTCACTAGTCCCTATCTCGACATTTGGAATGCATAATCAAACGAGGAAAAAAAGTGACCATTGGTCCTCGTTTGAAATTCAAGGTTCCAAAAAAACGCCTCCAACTTAGCATCTTTTAACATATTCCTTTAAAAAATCGGTTTAAAACAACCCCGTTCTTATAGCGAAATTTAGAGAGAGAGAGAACCGTTGAGTGCGATTCCGTAAATTGCAAGTCAAAAAAGATTCGTTACAACTGTTTGCAGAGAGGGTATTTGAAACCACAAATATTTGAAAGTGACACCCCATAAATATTTTACTGGTCCAGCTAATCTGTAGTATTTACCTAATGTCCGATCTGACCATTTCCGACCAGAAATCTTGAATTTATATTGATCTCTTGATTTGCCGATGACCTTAATAAAGACGTAATCCGGAAGGCGAGTGACAAATGACTCTTTGCATTTCGGTTAAAGGGCCTAAATGCCCAAAGCGATTGTGTCAGCCTGCCAGAAGGGCCCCCAGCTTTCGGGGGCTCGGGAGGCGGTGTAAATTTACATGTGGGTTAGAACAGGGGGATTCGCATCAGAAGAGCGTCAAGGGTCATCGTTTGGATTCTTCTCCCCTTTTCCTCTACCCCCCGTTTTATTTTCGAGTGTCGCGTGCGCAGGAAATCCCATAAGGGTTGGGAAATACAACAGATGTTGCCGAAATTTACTTACTTGGAATGTGTTATCGCGGAGATGGGGTACATATTATATTTTATTTACCGCGCTAAGTTTCTGAGCGATGACGCAGATGCTCAAGCATTGAATAATTGAATACATGCATATGCAAGGGGCCATACAACGTTGATCGTTCATATATGATGGAGAGAGTACACGTCATGAGTTCAGAGACACATCCACAATAAACATAATGATGATCTTGATAGTCACGAACGGAAGGTAGATTTCGATTCCTGATTGAGTGCTTGTATTTTGATGGCTCGTGCCAGATGTTATTCAAGAATGACAACAGATTTGAAATTTGTGAATTCAGTCTTCAATCAAATTCCATTATTTTTGAAGTCGTTTGAGGATACTGTGCTCGAGAAGCACTTTATGGTGAGCTATTTAATGGACCCGGCGAGAACTTGGCATAAATAGCGAGTCTAGGTGGGTCGTATTTCGTTCTTGTTTTGAATGCACAACCAGTCGCATAAAATTGGCCCCGCGCATATCATTTATTATTACACCATTAAGTCATTTACCTTTCAAAAATGCGTCAAGTGGGCATTCTTGAAAAACACTTGTGAGAGAACATCATTTCTCCAATTTCTACATTTTTTTTCTTTACAAGTAAACAGTTTGAAATCCTGAATTGGCTGCAAAATAATACCTTTATCGCTATATTGCACTGAAAGTGTATAGTTATCTCGTGAGATTTTATTGGCATTCGTGTACGAGGTCAAGTATACTGCACAACCGAGCGATTAACATCACCATAATTGCAGATAAAGCAGCTTTGTTCGCGTGCTAAAAACCTTGTTCTTGATAGTCCCAGAAGTTGTTTTTGTTGAAAGTTGAAAGTATTCAAGTTGTGGAAGCCTTTTTTCACAGTTCAGAATAATATGTAGACTGTGTGGCTTCGCAGGCAGAGGGTTAAATACAATTTTCTGACCTTTTTTTTTTGAACCGTTAGTGAATGATGAATTTTTGTTTTTTGTTACAGCATTCATGAAGAGTCGCAAACGCGCGATAATCACTACCAAGATGCCTGAGCCACCCGAGAAGGTTGCCCGCAACGCAGGTCAAATAAGAAGCTAAACACGGCGGCGAACAGCAGCGCGAGGTCCTTTGGCTGTGCCATCATTCACTTAGATATCCTCCTGACACAAGCGAGCGAGCTATACAAAGCGTCTCTCCCAATGAGAATTGTCTTGATGAAGATTTCCAAATTACAGAGTCTTACCAACTGCATTGTCCTTCCCTCGAGCGTCGTGTCTCCATTTTCTAGCCTATTTTCTAGCTATTTTCGGCTATTACATAGAGTAATAGAGGCATGACACTTGACCAAAGTAGAGTACTGTAAAGATTTTTTTTTTCAATTTTACTCTTGACCGAAGTAGAGTACAGTTGAACTGTTTTTCGAAATCTTTGCTGAGAGAAGTGTCTTTCGGGAGTGTTGTCGATTACGAGAGAAAGGTCGAGCGAATCAGCGAACGCATTTGTGTGATTTTTGGTGTAAGTGAGAGAAAAAGCTTTAGATTTAAAATCCCTCGATTCAATCGAGATTTTCTCGTCCTCTAGGTAAAAACTGTTTGGAGTATAGGTGTAAGTTGTCAAAATTGATTGTAATATATAGTTTTCAATCGTCCCCTTATGCCCAGGAGATAGACTTTTTGTTGTAAAAGGCAGACATGTAACATCATCCAATCCGTAATTGTAGACACGCGCGCGAATATATGAGAGAAAGAGAGTGTATATTCGAGAAGTATATCATCGAGAAGGACGTGCGAACGCAGATTAGATTAAGTAATTGAATAAGGCAAAGAGTATATTGTATTTTTATCGCGTCTGCTGGCCCATGGATTGGTCGAGAGCAGCGATCACGGTTTTTATTTGCCCGAAGCCTTCTAAATAGGCGAAAGGAGACGTTTACGCGGGAATGGGAGAAAGAAAGTCGGAGGATTTCAAGCTTTTGCGTCTCGGCGATGCTTTGACGATATTTTTCCTTGGAGCGTCGCCGAAGACACCTGAGTGGAATTTAAATCAAATCCTCGCGCCAATCATGACGTTTTAAACCTTGCGATTGGCGCGATGAATGATGTTTCTTAAAATTTTAGAAATTAGAAATTTTGAGAAACCAAAGAGCCTTACAAGTGTGTTATTGGTGATGACAAAAGTAGTTATCTAAAGTCGAGAGATTTGGCGAGAAATAAATTGTCGCGGGCGTCTCATTTTTCCCGGATCTCTCGTCAATTTGACTAATTTTTCTCGTCAGTTTCCCTCGAAGGTAGTCTTGAATGAAATTCAAGAAGATTGGTGAAAATCTGCAAAAAAGTATATATTTTTATAAATTTTTATTTAAAAGAATCAAGAAAAAGTAAAATAAAAAAAAAATCATTGAAAATCAGTTTTATTGTATTTTTTTGTCTTTTTAAAAATTAACTTAAAGTCGATCTTTCTGCCCGTTTCCGCCTAGATTATTTTGTTATTGTTCTTTTTTTTTGTTCTAGTAAAAAATAAATCGTGAGAAGTTCCTGGTGAACTCAAAGAAGTCTTTTCCCTGGGCCCGAGCGTCAAGATTTCGCAGTCTCATGTGAAATTGTTGTTTTTGCACTTTCATTGAAATAATTCGAGCGTTTTGTTTTTTGCGAAAAAAAAGACTTGTTTGAGTGACAGTCCAGATCTGTTGAACGAATCGAACGAATGTTGGAACATACTTCCTCTTTTTTTTGTTTTTAAAATCGTTTTGCGTTGCGCGAACAGAGAAAGTGAGGTCAATCAATTCTTGTACAAATTTCTTAAACAAATCTGATGAAAAATAAATTCCCAGAGTGCACTATGCAATAACCGTCTTATGATTTTTACAATAGTTGAATACTTTTCGTGTGTCCCACTTATGCAGTCTTTAATGTTTATTCCTAGAATTCTGCCGTTATTTCCATGTGTTTCGCTACTTTCTTTTTTATTGTTTTTTTTTGTTGTTTTGAGATTATAGCCCAAAAATACGACTGGTGGTTACAAGCTATTTTTTCAGGATCGTCTCCCACGGCGAATCGTATAAAGTGCAGAACGAAAAAAATAGCCGGTGGGTTGGGTCAAGGTCTGTGGGTAAACTGTTTGGTGAAATAGATCATAACTGATGTTTTTACTTTGAATAGTTTCACCAGAGATATAAATAAATGTTTTTGTTGACCTATTTGAACTTTTTTTTTAACCAGCGGCTATTTTTTTCTTGTCTTGGATGAATATCGGAGGGAAATCGACGGGAGAAGGGAAGGCAGACGAAACTTAGAAAATTGTAACACCTTTTTGAATTAAACGATTTTCCTGCATTTCGTCGCAATCCGTATCACGCCGACTGTGACAAAAGACGAGCATTCTTTCCCGCTGAACGTCGCTTTGCGCTCGATTTCGAAAGCGCCAAGCTGCCGGAAGTCGCGCGGAGCGACGTCATCGCGAAAAGTTCGTCAATAGGAAATGAAAAAAAATAGCATAAAGCAAAAAACTACGTCTTATGTAACCCTGTGATGTATTAGTATGATCTCAGTAAACATAACTTAGTGTGTAATTTTTAATGTGTAATTAGAATTAACCGATAGCGTTACATAGAGCAGAATTTTGGAAACAGAGATATATTATTATAATGTGGAGTGTGTGCAAGAGATGGAATGTTGTGAGAATTAAATGATTGAGAGTGCACGTGAAATTAAAATTATAATGTGGGGCGAACAGAGCACCCAGTGAATTTGTAGCTGCGCATAGGAAAATGTGTAACGACAATATTATGTATAAACTATAATAATTTGTAAGAGAGTCTAAAAACACTAACATAAGTAAGGAAATTCGATGCTATTGTTTAGTATAAAGTTTATTAAAAAAGATGAACATAATTTCCCCGTGTTTTTATTTATGAACCTTAACTTTTTTTCTTTAGCTTTATTTTCTTTATAGTTTTAGAATTTTTTAATATAATTAAAGTATATACTTTCAACTCAAAATATTGTCGAAAAGCCGCTGGACCGGGAATTTTACAAGATCGAGAAATGACCGTGAATTTATTTTTTTACCGGAAATTTGACAAACTTTTAGAAAAAAAAATCTGTTAAGTTTTATTTAAATAGTTTTTTTTTTTTTTTTAAATTAGTTGAATTGTTATCTGTTTCAATTATATAATTCAGTTTGCAATGCGTAATTTGAGAATTTTAAATATTTTCGATTTTAATTTTTAAGCGTACATTTTTCATTCAACGAATTTCAAAATGCCGTTTTAAAGACTTGAAAAATTAAAAATTAGGAGCGTTTGTAATCGATAATTTTTTTCCCTTAAAGTAGATCAATGCGAATTTTCTACCGAAAAAGATAATTTTCCACAAAAAATATTTCAAGTTCGATGAAGTAGTTGAATTTTCAACTAAAACAAATATAACGAAAAATGGAATAGTTACATTTTCAATTAATGACATTAATTTTTTACGAAAAAAAAGAATTTTCAACCAAATAGTTACGTTTCCAACAAACGAGATGAATTTTTAATTTGAATGAATACTAATTATTTAAATAGGAATAATCAAACTTTCAGTAAGAAAAATTTACATTTAACAAAAAAAATGTTCAACAGAATACTTAAATTTTAAACCAAATTTTAAACAATTTAGTTCAATTTTTGAATAAGTAGTCATTTTTTCAACAACAACAAAATAATTTTCAACCGAAAAGTTTAATTTTCAAGCAAGAAGATTAATTTTCTACCAAAAAGACGAACTTTTA
>CAKNXH010080466.1:7656-19540 GCA_932178445.1 Andricus quercusramuli | reverse complement strand
AATAAAAAAAAATCATAAATAACTAAATAAAAAAATAATTAAAATTTAAAAAACTCTAAAATCAACATCAAACAATGAGCATGAAATACTTGTTAGATTCTCAATTCCTGAACATTTCTTCAACTTTAAAAAAATTAGAAAACGTCACAAAAAATTTAAGTTTTTATAATTTAAAATTGTTTTGGATATAGTTTTCGCGATCATTAAAATTTTTTAAATAATCTAAAAAGTCTAAAATCAACACCAAAACATGAGCTTGGAATCTTTTTTATATTCTCAAATACTAAAAATTCCAATCTTTTGAAAAAATTTCTGAATAAGAAAAAATAATTGAAATTAAAAAAACTGAAATCAACACAAAAAAGAGCTTGAAATACTTGTTAAATTCTCAATTCCTGAAAATTTTTTCAACTTTAAAAACATTAGAAAATGATTTTAAAAAGTTGGTTTTCATGATTTAAAAATGTTTCAGTTATTATTTTAGCAGTAATTAATTTTTTCTAATACTCTAAAAAGTATAAAATCAACATGAGCTGGAACTGGAATCCGAGCTGGAACCCTTGTGACATTCTCAAATACTGAAAATTTTCAAAGCTTTTGAAAAAAAAAAGAAAATAAAAAAATTAATAAATAACTAAAAAAAAATTTTAAAAAATCTAAAATCAACACCACAAAGTGAGCTTGAAATACTTGTTAGAATGTCAGATTCTCAATTTCTGAAAATTTCTTCAACTTTTAGAAACATTAGAAAATGTTTACAAAAATTAGGTTTTTATGATTTTAAAGTTTTTTCGATATTATTTTCGTAATTATTAAAATTTGTAAAATACTCTAAAAAGTCTCAAATCAACACAAAAACATGAGCCTTAAATCATTGATAGACTCTCAAATAGTGAAAATTCTTTAAACTTTTGAAAAAATTGGAAATATTAAACCTTTTTTTTTTAACTTTTTATAATTTATAACTGCTTTAATTATTGTTTTCGAGATTACTTGAAAAACGCGAAAACTACTTTCCAATAACGCCTAAAAATTCAGAAAAAGTAATACGCTAACTTTAAAGCTTTACCATGCCTGAAAAGTGCCGAAAACTGTGTAAAATCCTAAAAAAGTGCACGTACGTGTAAACGCTTCCTCCTAAACTAAACGGTTAAAAATAACTAAAAAAAAACTACTCTAAAAATCAAGACCAAAACATGAGCTTGGAATCCTTGCTCTCATTACCCCGATTAATAATAAAACGTCTAAATTTCTTCTCTTTTTTCCAAATTTATCTGCAATTATCACGGCAGTGGCAGATAAAGGCGGTAAGATATGAAATAAAAATTAGCTTCCCAAACGGGGGCGTCAAGGTGGCTGGGGACGAGCCTGTTCTGATTTTACGTCAACCGCGTGCTTATGACGAGCGGAGTGTATACAGAAAGTGGCGGTTATTTTGTTCCGCCTGGAGTGGGGGTTCGGCGGCTCCCGAAGATCGTCGAGGTTGCCCGAGGTGGGTTTGAGGCTTGGACGCCCGCGTTTTGCGGCGCACGCCTCAGTCGCCATAGAGCGCTTCTACCGTGCTGTACGGATACCTGTGCTCCTCCTTTTCGTGCTTCACGCACGAAACTGCGCAATCGGGAGTGTTCGACCGTTAAACGTACAAACTCAGGAGGAGTCGGCGCCTCTCGGTGCGCCACTTGTCAGTGAAAGTTAGTTTCTCAGTTTTCAACGTGCTCAACATCCTTGGATTTTGCCGCGCAGCCACCTCCCAACCTCGTGTTAGGCTCAGCATATTGCTACTAGCGGGCCGTGTGCAATATCGTGAAAACCCTGTGAAAACTTGACTTGTGATTTCCCGAAAAAAAAAAAAAAAATAAACAACAAGAAAAATCCACTTTAATCTGTGCTTCGTCATCCTCTCGACTTTCGAACCGCGTTTCTGCGCCTTTCGATTTGAATCAACCCGTCCTTCTCACGCAAGTGCGTGCGGCGTTGCCGGATCAACACGTGACGATATTCAGTTTTCTAATCGCTTTCTCGATACCCAAGTGACTGATATTCGCGTGGATTTTTCCGACGAATTAAATTTGGCGGTGTTTACGTCCCCAGAATTGTACGAGTGAGATAACCAGTGAGAGGCAATAGATAGCGCCTCGCATTGCCCAACAGTGTTGCCGCACTTCAACGGCTCTCGAGACTTTCCACGAATCTTCCATCAAGACCTCGTTTATCCCACAAAAAAGTGATTCCCTCCATATTCTTCTTGTGAAATCTCCGGATTTTTATAACTGTTATCGCCTCATTTTTGAATAGAAAAAATTGAGGATTTTCAGTGGCAAATGCAGTGTCGAAAGTTGGCGAGTCTGCTAGAAAAACTCGTGCTTCGAAATTCAAACGTGGACAGGTTATAACCTCCAAAGTTGTACTTTTTTTTTCTCAAGAAATTGGTGATTTTTGTGAGTGAAATATGAGCGCGAGAGTGCTTAATCCGGCGATGATGACGGAAATGGGCCGCAACCTTGGTGGTGCACGTGCAGCACCAAGCAGGGCAGCTCTGGCCCGAGTTCGAAGAGACCTGTTTGGGCCCGTGGACCACGCGGCGGCTCGCGCCCTCGCCGAGAAGGAGCTCAGGGCCCAATCCATCCTGGATGCGGAAAGATGGGGTTTTGACTTTCGCCTCGAAGTTCCAGTTCCTAAGGACAACGCACGTTACGAGTGGGAAGTTCTCTCGTCGCAAGATGTGGTCCCGGAACCCTACGCGCTCCGGGGCATGCCCTACTTGAGAAAACACGCGCCCGGAACGCCGAGAAAACCAAGTTCGCCGAGGAGCGTTCACCAGGAGGCGAAGAAGTTTGTAACGTCGACGCCGATTGCGAGCTTCTCCGAGCAGGCCGAAAGAACTCCGCCCCAGGACAATAGGGTTCCCGAGATCGGTGAAACCACCCTCGAAATCACTGAAGTCACAACCGAAATCACAGAAATTTGCTATCAGAAGTGCATCCAGGAACCTGTCACCCGTGTCCTCAACAACAGTTCGAGAAAACAAAGTACCATCACCGGTAAGACCATTTTTCATTTACATAAAATCACAATTTTGCCAAAAGTTCTCAATATAAGGATTTATAAAATTTGGAAAAAAATGTTTATCTAAAAAATTTTCACGACAGACTCGTAATCTTTTTCGGTTCCGTTTTATTTTTAAACAAATTTTCGGAAATCTTACTTTTACTCTTTTTCTACATAATTTTAGTTTTAAGTAAAAAATATTCTTCAAACTTCGCGGAAATTTTGAGTTTGAAAAACATGAAAGTCATTTGAATTATTAACTAGTTTTTTTTTTAGTATTAACTAGATTAACTAGTGTTTTTTTGAAAATGTTACAAAAATACAAAAAAATCTGTCCCTTGAGTGAATTTTAATATTGCAATTTTAACCCTGAAAAGTTTGAACTCATTTTTTCGTCTCTTTATTTTCCTTTCTGCGATTTTTGCCAATTTTTATTTACTTCCAAGAAAACGTGATTGGTTCTAGTCAGCAAAATTTGTGCAATATTTCTTTAAAGTTCTATTTATAATCCCAATGCAGTAAATATCACGGTATCAGATTAAAAAATATTACTCTAAAATTCTATTCCAATTTTTTTATTATTTTTAATTTTCAATGAATAAACCTCAGAAATTTTTGTCGAAAACAAAGGGTTTGTTTAAACTTACAAGACACTTTCTATAAATATATCTTTAATAAAAAAAAATTTATTTGAAAAAATGTTAGTCTCTACTAATTTTAAAGAAGCGTTTGCTTTATTTTTGTATTGTCCCGTAGAGAATAAATTTCCCAAGAGTTGTAAAAATATTTAGACAAGTTCAGTATTTATGTACCGAAAACGATGCTCAATCACTTTTTGCAAATTAGACTGGCTTGCTTGCTTTCGCTCGATTATCGGTCCATTAAGCCAAATATTTTTCTAAACGTTTGAAACATGCAGCTTCAAAAATGAGGTAGTTTCACATACTATTTATGATGTTTCAAAATTTGTCTTTTGTTTTCAAAAATCGATAAATTTAGACACAAAAAAGTATGAGCAGAATTTGTGTGCATTCAGATTTGACGGAATTTCCTGTTGCCTTATAAAATGAATCATCCTACTGGCTATATTTAATTCAATTTTTTTCCTTTGTCTTTTCTTCTAAGCTTGCGTATTAGCCAATGCATGCTTAAACCGTTTATGACTATTTTTACGTTCTCTTTATCGGGCTTGCTTCTTAGGTTGTTATTGTCAAGAACAAACTTTACGATTCCAAAAAGAAACTATTGCAGCATAATTTTCTTATCAGTCGTAAAAAATGGCGTAAAATTGAAGCAGGATAAAGCATTATTAATGAAGACCTAACTAATTGCACAGATAATACGTACTTTTGCAAATACTAACTCATTTTCCGTTTTTATTGGCAAAATAGCATAATTATTTCTTTGAATATTTTTTTTATCAATATTCAAAGTAGAATTAAGGGTTAGTATTCGAAGAAATAAAGCCGAGTCATTTTAGACACGTTTCGATCCAATTGAACTCTTTTGTTCTATCTTTCGAAATAAAGTCAAGGTTCACGATATGTGACGATAGCCATAATTTATTGCGCTTGGTATATTGCATGTGCAAGAGGCGATTATGAATTTTTGTCGAGTAAAATGGCCTGCAATATTAACCTTGAAGGAATCTTCCTTTCGCGTTTGATAATTTATTTCCTTTCATTGTATTATGTTGCATAATCACCTACTACTTTCAGTAAATAAATATCTTCCTTATTTTTCTTATCAGCTTCTTTATATATTTTTCGACTCCCATCTACATCCCACGTTTGATAGACACCTCTGCACCACTCGACAGATAACCAGCGCAGCATAAAAAGCATCTTGACACGTACAAAAAATCGCGATATTGATAAATATCTATCTCAAAATCCAGGTCCTACCTCACTTTTTCTGCTGAACGTCCTCCCACATGAAGGCCAAACATCCCATACGTTTAAGCTTCATTCTTTTTTTGTTTAAAAAGAAAACGCTTCAGAATTTACAGCCTACATGCTCTAGAGAAAATAAAATTCCTTAACAAATTTGTGTTGGTTTTAATGCAAAATCATTTGAATTATCTCTGAACCATCATTCAGGGGCTGTAGATTTTTTTTTAATTTATGAAGTCGTTCAGCAAAGATGTTAGATTGGTTTTATGTGTTTTATTGAGAGTCGAGCCTCCAGCTCTTTCGAGTCGAAGACCGATTCGTCATTAGATTCTGATTGGTTCTACACCTTCTGAACGGCCATCTTGCTACCCCCAGCCCAGCCTTTCATTCCCTCTCGTTTATTATTATTCCGCGTGCACACCACCCACGCGACGCAACTATTTCTGGCCATGACACGTTGAGCATCCCGCTTAGAGCGTGCGTATAAATCCTCACTGTATTTACTTATACATACATTCAGGCGACGTTCAAACACGCGATGCCAGTGTTTACATTTCATCGTATGAAGCAGACTTTCCACCAAAAAAAAATAAAAAATAATAAATGCATTCTCAGCAAGCTGCTTGCACTTTTGTTCCAAGCGCAGAACATAATCCTATTACGCCTCATAAACAAGAAAAAAACTAGACACCGAGGGGAGAGAAAACAATTTTTTTGCTAAGAAATACATTAGCGAATGAATACAAGCAAAATGTCGTAAATAGAAATTGCAGCTTCAAAAGCTGTCCCTAGCACACTCCCAAGTGTCGCAAAATTATCACCCCAAAAAAAAAAGAAGAAGGGAATTTATATCCGACAAGTCCATTGAGAGATAGACTCACTTTTGGGTTTGGCACAATTGCCTAATTAACCGTCAGGAGCGTTTCAAAGTTATGACCTCGATTACGACAATTTTACCTTTGCGCTCGATGGAGCAGAAAGTATTGGAAGCATAAAAAGAAAAGGGAAAACTCTGCCAGCAAATTGAGCAGAGTTGAAGAGGGTGAGAAGAATGGCGAAAATGATTCGTTATTGGCAAATCGCTGGGACTCTCGAGTGTAAATTACACGTACGAAATTCTGGTGGTTAGAGTGAGTGGATAGGGGTCGTCGTGGACTCGTGGCGTTTTCGTAACGTACTTTATTAATGAGAAGGCAGTCAGCTGTTACCTCCCATCTATGGGGGGGTTGCTGCCCTCGCACTTTTGCACCCCCGTGACGGACTCCCCTCCTGTCCCCTCGAGAATTATCCTATGTACCGAGCATGGGGGTATCAGCTGTTCCTACAACGCTACGCTGGGGTGGGATCTCGACAGAATGGCATTTAAAATCAGGAAGGGAGTTAAAGCCACCGTCTGTCTGTCTGTGTGTTGTGGCTTGTCGAAATAGCCGGTAGCATTAGTTGCAACCTTGTAAAGATGTGTCCGGTTGATAGAAGAATTTATGCGTTGTTCACTAGTCCCTATCTCGACATTTGGAATGCATAATCAAACGAGGAAAAAAAGTGACCATTGGTCCTCGTTTGAAATTCAAGGTTCCAAAAAAACGCCTCCAACTTAGCATCTTTTAACATATTCCTTTAAAAAATCGGTTTAAAACAACCCCGTTCTTATAGCGAAATTTAGAGAGAGAGAGAACCGTTGAGTGCGATTCCGTAAATTGCAAGTCAAAAAAGATTCGTTACAACTGTTTGCAGAGAGGGTATTTGAAACCACAAATATTTGAAAGTGACACCCCATAAATATTTTACTGGTCCAGCTAATCTGTAGTATTTACCTAATGTCCGATCTGACCATTTCCGACCAGAAATCTTGAATTTATATTGATCTCTTGATTTGCCGATGACCTTAATAAAGACGTAATCCGGAAGGCGAGTGACAAATGACTCTTTGCATTTCGGTTAAAGGGCCTAAATGCCCAAAGCGATTGTGTCAGCCTGCCAGAAGGGCCCCCAGCTTTCGGGGGCTCGGGAGGCGGTGTAAATTTACATGTGGGTTAGAACAGGGGGATTCGCATCAGAAGAGCGTCAAGGGTCATCGTTTGGATTCTTCCCCCCTTTTCCTCTACCCCCCGTTTTATTTTCGAGTGTCGCGTGCGCAGGAAATCCCATAAGGGTTGGGAAATACAACAGATGTTGCCGAAATTTACTTACTTGGAATGTGTTATCGCGGAGATGGGGTACATATTATATTTTATTTACCGCGCTAAGTTTCTGAGCGATGACGCAGATGCTCAAGCATTGAATAATTGAATACATGCATATGCAAGGGGCCATACAACGTTGATCGTTCATATATGATGGAGAGAGTACACGTCATGAGTTCAGAGACACATCCACAATAAACATAATGATGATCTTGATAGTCACGAACGGAAGGTAGATTTCGATTCCTGATTGAGTGCTTGTATTTTGATGGCTCGTGCCAGATGTTATTCAAGAATGACAACAGATTTGAAATTTGTGAATTCAGTCTTCAATCAAATTCCATTATTTTTGAAGTCGTTTGAGGATACTGTGCTCGAGAAGCACTTTATGGTGAGCTATTTAATGGACCCGGCGAGAACTTGGCATAAATAGCGAGTCTAGGTGGGTCGTATTTCGTTCTTGTTTTGAATGCACAACCAGTCGCATAAAATTGGCCCCGCGCATATCATTTATTATTACACCATTAAGTCATTTACCTTTCAAAAATGCGTCAAGTGGGCATTCTTGAAAAACACTTGTGAGAGAACATCATTTCTCCAATTTCTACATTTTTTTTCTTTACAAGTAAACAGTTTGAAATCCTGAATTGGCTGCAAAATAATACCTTTATCGCTATATTGCACTGAAAGTGTATAGTTATCTCGTGAGATTTTATTGGCATTCGTGTACGAGGTCAAGTATACTGCACAACCGAGCGATTAACATCACCATAATTGCAGATAAAGCAGCTTTGTTCGCGTGCTAAAAACCTTGTTCTTGATAGTCCCAGAAGTTGTTTTTGTTGAAAGTTGAAAGTATTCAAGTTGTGGAAGCCTTTTTTCACAGTTCAGAATAATATGTAGACTGTGTGGCTTCGCAGGCAGAGGGTTAAATACAATTTTCTGACCTTTTTTTTTGAACCGTTAGTGAATGATGAATTTTTGTTTTTTGTTACAGCATTCATGAAGAGTCGCAAACGCGCGATAATCACTACCAAGATGCCTGAGCCACCCGAGAAGGTTGCCCGCAACGCAGGTCAAATAAGAAGCTAAACACGGCGGCGAACAGCAGCGCGAGGTCCTTTGGCTGTGCCATCATTCACTTAGATATCCTCCTGACACAAGCGAGCGAGCTATACAAAGCGTCTCTCCCAATGAGAATTGTCTTGATGAAGATTTCCAAATTACAGAGTCTTACCAACTGCATTGTCCTTCCCTCGAGCGTCGTGTCTCCATTTTCTAGCCTATTTTCTAGCTATTTTCGGCTATTACATAGAGTAATAGAGGCATGACACTTGACCAAAGTAGAGTACTGTAAAGATTTTTTTTTTCAATTTTACTCTTGACCGAAGTAGAGTACAGTTGAACTGTTTTTCGAAATCTTTGCTGAGAGAAGTGTCTTTCGGGAGTGTTGTCGATTACGAGAGAAAGGTCGAGCGAATCAGCGAACGCATTTGTGTGATTTTTGGTGTAAGTGAGAGAAAAAGCTTTAGATTTAAAATCCCTCGATTCAATCGAGATTTTCTCGTCCTCTAGGTAAAAACTGTTTGGGAGTATAGGTGTAAGTTGTCAAAATTGATTGTAATATATAGTTTTCAATCGTCCCCTTATGCCCAGGAGATAGACTTTTTGTTGTAAAAGGCAGACATGTAACATCATCCAATCCGTAATTGTAGACACGCGCGCGAATATATGAGAGAAAGAGAGTGTATATTCGAGAAGTATATCATCGAGAAGGACGTGCGAACGCAGATTAGATTAAGTAATTGAATAAGGCAAAGAGTATATTGTATTTTTATCGCGTCTGCTGGCCCATGGATTGGTCGAGAGCAGCGATCACGGTTTTTATTTGCCCGAAGCCTTCTAAATAGGCGAAAGGAGACGTTTACGCGGGAATGGGAGAAAGAAAGTCGGAGGATTTCAAGCTTTGGCGTCTCGGCGATGCTTTGACGATATTTTTCCTTGGAGCGTCGCCGAAGACACCTGAGTGGAATTTAAATCAAATCTTCGCGCCAATCACGACGTTTTAAACCTTGCGATTGGCGCGA
The DNA here is from genome assembly GCA_932178445.1 of Andricus quercusramuli. Classification (NCBI taxonomy): domain Eukaryota; kingdom Metazoa; phylum Arthropoda; class Insecta; order Hymenoptera; family Cynipidae; genus Andricus; species Andricus quercusramuli. The sequence goes on along the minus strand of CAKNXH010080466.1, from coordinate 10,330 downwards.
TGAATGATGTTTCTTAAAATTTTAGAAATTAGAAATTTTGAGAAACCAAAGAGCCTTACAAGTGTGTTATTGGTGATGACAAAAGTAGTTATCTAAAGTCGAGAGATTTGGCGAGAAATAAATTGTCGCGGGCGTCTCATTTTTCCCGGATCTCTCGTCAATTTGACTAATTTTTCTCGTCAGTTTCCCTCGAAGGTAGTCTTGAATGAAATTCAAGAAGATTGGTGAAAATCTGCAAAAAAGTATATATTTTTATAAATTTTTATTTAAAAGAATCAAGAAAAAGTAAAATAAAAAAAAAATCATTGAAAATCAGTTTTATTGTATTTTTTTGTCTTTTTAAAAATTAACTTAAAGTCGATCTTTCTGCCCGTTTCCGCCTAGATTATTTTGTTATTGTTCTTTTTTTTTGTTCTAGTAAAAAATAAATCGTGAGAAGTTCCTGGTGAACTCAAAGAAGTCTTTTCCCTGGGCCCGAGCGTCAAGATTTCGCAGTCTCATGTGAAATTGTTGTTTTTGCACTTTCATTGAAATAATTCGAGCGTTTTGTTTTTTGCGAAAAAAAAGACTTGTTTGAGTGACAGTCCAGATCTGTTGAACGAATCGAACGAATGTTGGAACATACTTCCTCTTTTTTTTGTTTTTAAAATCGTTTTGCGTTGCGCGAACAGAGAAAGTGAGGTCAATCAATTCTTGTACAAATTTCTTAAACAAATCTGATGAAAAATAAATTCCCAGAGTGCACTATGCAATAACCGTCTTATGATTTTTACAATAGTTGAATACTTTTCGTGTGTCCCACTTATGCAGTCTTTAATGTTTATTCCTAGAATTCTGCCGTTATTTCCATGTGTTTCGCTACTTTCTTTTTTATTGTTTTTTTTTGTTGTTTTGAGATTATAGCCCAAAAATACGACTGGTGGTTACAAGCTATTTTTTCAGGATCGTCTCCCACGGCGAATCGTATAAAGTGCAGAACGAAAAAAATAGCCGGAGGGTTGGGTCAAGGTCTGTGGGTAAACTGTTTGGTGAAATAGATCATAACTGATGTTTTTACTTTGAATAGTTTCACCAGAGATATAAATAAATGTTTTTTTTGACCTATTTGAAGTTTTTTTTAACCAGCGGCTATTTTTTTCTTGTCTTGGATGAATATCGGAGGGAAATCGACGGGAGAAGGGAAGGCAGACGAAACTTAGAAAATTGTAACACCTTTTTGAATTAAACGATTTTCCTGCATTTCGTCGCAATCCGTATCACGCCGACTGTGACAAAAGACGAGCATTCTTTCCCGCTGAACGTCGCTTTGCGCTCGATTTCGAAAGCGCCAAGCTGCCGGAAGTCGCGCGGAGCGACGTCATCGCGAAAAGTTCGTCAATAGGAAATGAAAAAAAATAGCATAAAGCAAAAAACTACGTCTTATGTAACCCTGTGATGTATTAGTATGATCTCAGTAAACATAACTTAGTGTGTAATTTTTAATGTGTAATTAGAATTAACCGATAGCGTTACATAGAGCAGAATTTTGGAAACAGAGATATATTATTATAATGTGGAGTGTGTGCAAGAGATGGAATGTTGTGAGAATTAAATGATTGAGAGTGCACGTGAAATTAAAATTATAATGTGGGGCAAACAGAGCACCCAGTGAATTTGTAGCTGCGCATAGGAAAATGTGTAACGACAATATTATGTATAAACTATAATAATTTGTAAGAGAGTCTAAAAACACTAACATAAGTAAGGAAATTCGATGCTATTGTTTAGTATAAAGTTTATTAAAAAAGATGAACATAATTTCCCCGTGTTTTTATTTATGAACCTTAACTTTTTTTCTTTAGCTTTATTTTCTTTATAGTTTTAGAATTTTTTAATATAATTAAAGTATATACTTTCAACTCAAAATATTGTCGAAAAGCCGCTGGACCGGGAATTTTACAAGATCGAGAAATGACCGTGAATTTATTTTTTTACCGGAAATTTGACAAACTTTTAGAAAAAAAAATCTGTTAAGTTTTATTTAAATAGTTTTTTTTTTTTTTTTAAATTAGTTGAATTGTTATCTGTTTCAATTATATAATTCAGTTTGCAATGCGTAATTTGAGAATTTTAAATATTTTCGATTTTAATTTTTAAGCGTACATTTTTCATTCAACGAATTTCAAAATGCCGTTTTAAAGACTTGAAAAATTAAAAATTAGGAGCGTTTGTAATCGATAATTTTTTTCCCTTAAAGTAGATCAATGCGAATTTTCTACCGAAAAAGATAATTTTCCACAAAAAATATTTCAAGTTCGATGAAGTAGTTGAATTTTCAACTAAAACAAATATAACGAAAAATGGAATAGTTACATTTTCAATTAATGACATTAATTTTTTACGAAAAAAAAGAATTTTCAACCAAATAGTTACGTTTCCAACAAACGAGATGAATTTTTAATTTGAATGAATACTAATTATTTAAATAGGAATAATCAAACTTTCAGTAAGAAAAATTTACATTTAACAAAAAAAATGTTCAACAGAATACTTAAATTTTAAACCAAATTTTAAACAATTTAGTTCAATTTTTGAATAAGTAGTCATTTTTTCAACAACAACAAAATAATTTTCAACCGAAAAGTTTAATTTTCAAGCAAGAAGATTAATTTTCTACCAAAAAGACGAACTTTTA
>CAKNXH010080465.1:0-13612 GCA_932178445.1 Andricus quercusramuli | reverse complement strand
ATTAAGAAAAATACGATTTTTCAAAAAAATAGTTAAACTAAAAAAAATTAATGTTCTATTAAAATAGTGACTCTCAATTTTCAATAGAAAAAAAAAACAAATTAAAAAAAACAGGACTTTTTAACAACAGAAATTCAATTTTCAAACAAAAATGCAATAGTGACATTTTTAAAAACAAAATTAGTTTACAATGAAAAAAGACGATTTTTCAGCAAAATAGTTAAACTAAAAAAAAAATATTCTATTAAAATAGTGACTTTCAATTTCCAATAGAAAAAAAAACGAATTAAAAAAAAAAACAGGAATTTTTAACAAAAAAAATTCAATTTTCAAAAAAAATGCAATAGTGACATTTTCAAAAACAAAATTAGTTTACATTGAAAAAAGACGATTTTTCAGCAAAATAGTTAAACTAAAAAAAAATAATGTTCTATTAAAATAATGGCTTTCAATTTTCAATAGAAAAAAAAGAATTAAAAAAAAAACGAATTAGAAAAAAAAACCAATTAAAAAAAAAACAGGAATTTTTAACAAAAAAATTCAATTTTCAAACAAGAATACAATAGTGACACTTTCAAGAACAAAATTAGTTTACATTAAAAAAAAGACGATTTTTCAACAAAATAGTTGAACTAAACAAAATTAATGTTCTATTAAAATAATGACTTTCAATTTTCAATGGGAAAAAAAACGAATTTAAAAAAAAACAGGAATTTTTAACAAAAAAAATTCAATTTTCAAACAAAAATGCAATAGTGACATTTTCAAAAAAAAGACGATTTTCCAACAAAATAGTTTAACTAAAAAAATTAATGTTCTATTAAAATAATGACTTTCAATTTTCAATAGAAAAAAGGGAATTAAAAAAAAAACAGGAATTTTCAACAACAAAAAATTAATTTTCAATTTGTTTTTAGTGATGAGTAGATTTAAAAATATCTTACATGAGAATTTGGTTATTATTACTTTATCATTACTATTTTTCTTCCAAAAACGGCGAAATTTCAACAAAATACATGAATTTTCCATCATATGTTTTAATTTTTAATGGAATTTTCAATAAAAAATTTTTATTTAAAAAAATAAATTTCAATAATTTGTTAAATAATAATAATAAAAAAAATCACCCCCCCCCCGTAAAAAAAAAAGAGTACTTAATTTATGCACCGCTTGGAACTCGTCCAATCACTGCAACGGAAGCCGGATAGCATAGTAAATAATCAGAAATCGACAAAGATAAAGAAAAAGAAAAAGCAGTGCATTAACGAAAGGACGTTTTTCCTCAGATTCCCGGCGGATGTTAAAAAAGAGGTTTCAATATTCATGATATCGACGTCCTTGTCTTTCATTATGTGACACTTCCATGTTGTGGCTTTCTGTCTTCTCTGCGGTTCCAGATGTTGGACGGAAACCTCAAAGAAGTATCTTATTTCTTATGATCCGGAGAATGAGTAACTATCGAACTCAAAAGAGGAAATTACATCACTCTGAAAAAAGATTTTTTCCTTCAAAGACAATTTTTCTCAAAGGGAAACCCAAAAACCCTTTTTTTCAAAATTGCCCGATTTTTCCCTCATTTTTTCTTTTTTCAATTATTAATGTGAAATTATTTTAATACATAGAATTCCTGAAAATAAAAACAAGAATAGAACGACCAAATTTTAACAACTACCATAAAATGCTCCCATTGTAAAAAGAAAAAAAAATTTCTCAAAAAAAAATTTCTTTCTGGAAAAAAATAAAAAATAAAAATGAGAAGGCAACCTAAGAGAAGAAAGGGGCCTTCTCATTTTTCTTTCCTCTTTTTTATTTTCGTCCAGAAAGAATTTTTTTTTTTAATTTTTTTTTAGGAATTTTTTTCTACAATGGGTGCATTTTATGGTGGTTGTCGAAATTTTTTCTTTGTATTTTTCTTTTTATTTGCAGTAATTCTACACATTAACTTCAGTATTGGAAATTAAATGGGATTTTGAATTTGATTTCAATCTAATTTAAAATTCCTTAATTTTAAAATTATTTCAGTTCAAAGAAATTCGAATTTATTTCTTTATTTAAAAAAAAGACTTTTTAATAAAAGAAAAGATTAATTTTCATTCCAAAAAGACGAAGTTTCAACAAGACGAATTTTTGACCAAAAAGATGACTTTTTAACAGAAAACTTGAATTTTCAACAAAATAATTTAATTTTTAACAGAACAGTTGAATTTTTAACTAGACACTTGAATTTTCCACATAATTGTATTTTTTAGAAGATAGTTGAATTTTCGACAAAAAAAAAACTTTTTTACAAAAAACTTTAATTTTAAACAAAATAATTAAATTTGTAACAGAACAGTTGAATTTTAAAGCAGTTGCGTTTTTAACCAAATAGTTGAATTTTCAATACAAAAAGTTGAATTTTCAACAAAACGACAAATTAAAAAAAAAAAAATTCTGCTAAAAAGATGAATTTTAAAATGAAATTTACAAATAATTTAAATTTAGAAATTCAAAAATAAAAATACGATTCTTCAACCAAATAGTTGAATTTTCAACCCAAAAAGTTGAATTAAAAAAAAATGAATTCATCAAAAAATGTCATCAAAATAGTTCAGTTTCCTACTAAAGAGTAGAATTTTTAACTGCGATGATGAATCTTCAACAAAAAAATGATTTTGATTTTAAATAAAAAAAAACATTAGAATTCAATTTCTAATAAGTAAAATTTCTACCAAGAAACCTAAAAAAAATATTTTTCTGAACCTAGAATTTTTTTTAAATAAAAAAGCGAATTTTTAAACAAGAAGGTTAACTCTTCACCAAAAAAAAGCATTTTTAATTTGTATACGGTTAATTCGAAACAGGAAAGTTAATTTTCAATAAAAAAAGATTAAATTTCTACCAAAAAAGATGAATTTTTAAATTAAAAAGACGAATTTTCAACAAAATACACGAATTTTCAAACAAATAATTGAATTTACAACTAAAACATACGATTAATACGAATTTTCTATAAAACAGTTGAATTTTTCACCTAAAAACATGAATTTTCAACAGAAAAGTTCATTTTCATTCAAAACTGAAAAATTTACATTTTCTGTTTAAAAAATTAATTTAAGACAAAAGAAAAAAAAGTTTTGCAAGAAAATAGTTCAATTTTAAACCAAGGAGATAAACGTTTAATCAAATTTTTTTTAACGAATTAGTTCAACTTTTACCGAATTGGTTGTATTTTTAATAATAAAATATCAATTTTAAACAAAATAGTTGAATTTTCAACCCAAAAAGTTGAATTCAGAAAAAAATGAATTCGTCAAAAAATTTCATCAAAATAGTTCAATTTGCCACTAAAGAGTAGAATTTTCAACAAATTTGTTAACCCTTCAACCAAGCAGTTCAATTCTCAACTAAAAATGATTTTTATTTTAAATAAAAAAACAATTAAGTTCACCCAAAAAATACGAATTTTCAACAAAATAGTTAATTTCTCATAAAAAAAATTATTAATTACATTTTTAACAAAAAAGGCTAAAATTTCCACCAAGGAAAATGAATTTTGAAACAAAAAAAAAACGAATTTTCAAACAAGAAGAACAATTTTTAACAAAAAAAACGTATTTTTAATTTAAATACAGTTAATTTAAAAATGAAAGAAAAGTTGATTTTCGACAAAAAAAAAGATTAAATTTCTACCAAAAGAGATGAATTTTGAAATTAAAAAGACGAATTTTCAACCAAGAAGAATAACTTTCTGCCAAAAAGACGAATTTAAAAACAAAAAAACAACGAATTTTCAAACAAATATTTGTTACATTTTCTGTTGAATTTTTAACTAACATAAAGTGATAAATCTTCAAGAAAAAAAAATGATTTTTCAGAAAGTGGTTCAACCTTCAACAAATTAGTTCAATTTTCAAATGAAAAAAATTGATTTTCAACAAAATAGTTGAATTTTCAACCCAAAAAGTTGAATTTTCAAAAAAAAAATGAATTCATCAGAAAATTTCATTAAAATAGTTAAATTTGCCATCAAAGAGTAGAATTTTCAACTATAATGATGAATCTTCAACAAAGAAATGATTTTCAAACAAAGTGGTTAACCCTTCAACAAAGCAGTTCAATTCTGACCCAAAAAAGATTTTAATTTTGAATAAAAAACGAGATAAAAAACAGGTGAATTCACCTAAAAATACGAATGTTCAACAAAATAGTTTATTTCTCATCAAAAATCAATAATTACATTTTTTACAAAAAGGGTAAAATTTCTACCAAGAGAGATGAATTTTAAAACCAAAAAAAAACGAATTTTCAAGCAAGAAGATTAATTTTCTACCAAAAAGGGGCATTTTTAATTTAAATAAAATTAATTTCAAACGGAAAAGTTAAATTTCAACAAAAAATATTAAATTTCTACCAGAAGAGATGAATTTTAAAATTAAAAAGACAAATTTCCAGCCAGGAAGAATAATTTTTCTGTTAGAAACACGAATTTTGAAAAAAACACGAATTTTCAAATAATTAATTGAATTTTCAGCTAAAAAATACGAATAATACGAATTTTCTGTAAAACAGTTGAATTTTCCACCTAAAACATGAATTTTCACAGAAAAGTTAATTTTCAATTAAAAATAAAAAAGTTTCAGCAAAATAGTTCATTTTTAAACCCAGGAGATGAACGCTTAATCAAAAAAACAAATTTTTAACAAAGTAGTTCAACTTTTACCGAATTGGTTGTATTTTCAATAAAAAAATATGAATTTTCGACAAAATAGTTCATCTTTCAACAAAATAGATTAATTTTCAACTAACATGAAGTGATTAATCTTAAAAAAAATTATTTTTCAGAAAGTGGTTTAATCTTCAACCAATTAGTTCAATTTTCAAACGAAAAAAATTAATTTTCACCAAAAATGTTGATTTCTCATTCAAAAATTAATAATTTTCAACCAATCAGTCGCATTTATAGCAAAAAAAGATGAAAGTTTCACTAATTTTAATATTTGAAATTCTAAAATTTTGCTACCATTAACTCTCAACTCTTTCCTCCTTCGACGAAGGTGTAGATCTCGGGACAGTGAGGGTACGTGGGTTAGAGTTCGCGGATGATAATATTTTTATTTTAAAAATAATTAAATTTCAATATTTTAATTTTTGAAGAAGAAGAGTTCCTTTGATCCAAAAAAATGTTGTTTTTTTATTCAAGTAATTGTTTTTTGTCTACCAATAAAAATTTATCTTTAATTAAAAATGATTTTCTTCACTTTGAAGTTATTTTTGGTCAAATGAAAAAAATAAAGTTCACAGGGTGTTTTTCAGGGCGTGTTTCTGGTTTTCCCTTGAGAGAAAATTCCGTTTCTCATTCATTTTCAAGTATGTGGTCCGCTCTTGTGCACTTAAGAATCTCAAGAGAGGAAATCTGGTTTCCCTCACGAAGAGGCTTTTGTGGAAATTTTGGTTAAAATCAGACACATTTCAGGGTGTCCGAAAAGCTGAAATATTTTACTACTCTGAGAAAAAAATTACTTGAATCATAGAAATGCACTGAATACGTCCAATCAAATCTTTTTTTGATCGAAAGAAATTTTTCTTATGATAAGAATAATTTTTTCATTTGAAAAACATTGTTTCTTGAAGAAAGAAAATTTTTCTTCCAATTCTCAGTGAAATTGAAAAGATTTAAATGGTTTCCCACGATTTTTGAAATTTTCAAGAGATTTCTAAAAATGTTAATAGACCTAAAAGATTTCCGATTTGGAAGAGAAAATTTTGGAAAAGAATTATAATTCTGAGTTGGAACATCAGATATTTTTTGGTCATGAAAATTATAATTCTGATTTAAGACCGAGAATTTTGTAAAAAAATGGGTTGTAAACAAATGTTTAATTTTCAGCAAATTAGATTAATTATTATTTAGAGATAAATTTTTACTTAAAACGATGAATCTTCAACGAGAATAATTATACTTTTAGTTAAGATATCAATTTTCGATACAACAATTTTTTTCAACAAAATGGTTAAATTTTCAACCAAAAAAAATATTTTCTTACCTGAAATGAAGAATTTTTAACTGAAACGGTTATACTTTCAGTTAAAAATTAATTTTCAACCAAAAAACACCGAATTTTCAACAAAATGGTAAATATTTCAATTTTCAACAAAATACATGAACTCTCAATGAAAAAAGTTCATTGTTAACCAAAGTACCAAACAATTTATTTTTATACCTAGTAGTTGAATTTTTAACAAAAAAAATAATTTTTAACAAAACTTAAAATTAAATTTTCAATCTAAAAGATGAATTTACAACAAAAAAGTTCATTGTTAACCAAGTAGTTAAATTTTTTACCAAAGAAGTCGAATTTTCAATAAAAAAAGAGGAATTTTCAACAAAACAGTTAAATTAAAAAAAATATTTTCACATAATTCTTGAATGAAACCTTAATTTTAAATGAAAAATATTCACTTTCAACCGAGAAGATTCATTTTCTACCGAAAAAATAAAATTTCAACAAAATAAACCCCAAATATGGTATTTTAAGCAAGAAAATTAATTTCCTACCAAAACATTCAAATTTTTAACAAAATACGTGCATTTTTAACCAAATAATTGACTTTTCAACCGAAAAAAAATTACAATTAAAAATAGAATAGTTAAATTTTCAGTTCAAAAAATGTATCGAAAAAAAAATAATTTTCAGAAAAATAGCTTATTTTCATCTAAATAGTTGAATTTTCAACTAAAAGGATGATTTTCGAGAATCGTAATTTTCTACAAAAAAAAAACAAACAAAATTTCAACAAAATCGACAAATTTTCAACTAAGAGAGATAAATTTCTACCAAGAATGCAGAAGGTCAATTCTCATCAAAAAAAAATTAATTTTCAACCAAAAAAATGATGAAGAAGGTATAGATCTCGAAACAGTAAGGGTACGTGGGTTAGCGTTCGCAGATAATAGGATTCAAAAAGATTAAAAATATTTCAGGGCATTTAAAAAAATTTCAAGGTAATTTCCAAAGATCAGAAAAATTTCAAAGGGTTTCCAAAAATTTCAAGGGATTTGACAACAGTTTCATGTGGCTGTAAATAATTTCCTAAAATTCCGGAAGATATGGAACGATCATAAAATTTTATGTAATTTTACAAGATTTTATTGGATTTATGCCAGGAAGATCATGTACGGATCAAATATTTAGCTCAAAATAGATCACAGAAAAAAGTTTGAGAGTGAAGAAAAAAGTTTTCTCTGCATTTATTGACCTAGAAAAAGCATCCGACAAGGTGAATAGAAGTAAACTTTGTGCAAGGTGTTAGGCATGGTCGCGTTATGTCCTTATGACTATTTATTATATTCATGGACAAGTGTCTAAGAATGGCCCTCTTCGACAAAGACGTTGTGGATCTCGGTACAGTGAGGGTACGTGGGTTAGAGTTACAGATGAAAATGTTGCCTGAGGGTACGTGGGTTAGAGTTACATATAAAAATGTTGTCTGAGGGTGCGTGGGTTAGAGTTCGCAGATGATAAGGTTTTCTGAGGGTACGTGGGTTAGAGTTCGCAGATGCTAAGATTGTTAAATCATTTAAAGGGGGGTGGGTTGTCACCTTGAGCTTTACGTATTTTTTGAACGTTCTTCATAAGTAGGTACGGAATATTTTGATTTTTCTCTAGTATTTTTTGTCACACATCCTCTGATTTCTTATTACGGTATATACAGAGCCCGATTTGACGCGTCTAACGGTACGTGTTTTATTATGCAATACACTTGGACGCTTGGAATTCTCGTTCAACGAACCGATGCGATGCCTTCTCAAGAATCATGTTCAAAACTATACAACCTACCTATCTTTTTACTCGAGTATAGATAAAACCTCGGAGTCATCAAACTGCTTTTCTCTTTTTAGAAGAAGCCCGTATCAACATAGTAATTACTTACGAAGTAAACATAAACAAATGTCTCAAATTGAGTCAAGACTTTGCAAAAATTTGAAAGAAAATATACTGTTGCGAAGTGCGTCAATAGGTCGATCAATGCATCTCGAAGACGCGAACAATCACATTAAATACTGTTATATTCCCAATATGAAAAAAAACCTCTTATAAACAAGGTGAATAATTTTCTTTAAAAATTCAGGAACAATTTTGGTAGGTTATTGTAGGTCTTGGGCAATCTATGCGTCTCGAAGACGCGAACAAATATTTAATATACGTTACTGTTGTATTCCCATTATTAAAAGAGTGTTCCTCATATCAACAAGATAAACAATTTATTTGAGAAATTTATAAATCATCATTGCTAGGTTATAAGAGGTTATGGTAGGTACGTCAATAGGTCATTCTATGCGTCTCGGAGACGCGAACCAACTTGTTCGATTCAGTATTCCCAATATGAACAAAGTTTTTCTCATTCAATAATATTTCAATAATAGATCGATCAATGCATCTCGAAGACGCGAACAATCACATTAAATACTGTTATATTTCCAATATAAAAAAAACTCTTATAAACAAGGTGAATAATTTTCTTTAAAAATTCAGGAACAATATTGGTAGGTTATTGTAGGTCTTGGGCAATCCATGCGTCTCGAAGACGCGAACAAATATATCATATACGTTACTGTTGTATTCCTATTATTAAAAGAGTGTTCCTCATATCAACAAGATGAACAATTTTTTCAAAAAAATTATAAATCATCATTGCTAGGTTATAAGAGGTTATGGAAGGTACCTCAATAGGTCATTCTGTGCGTCTCGGAGACGCGAACCAACTTGTTAGATACAGTATTCCCAATATGAACAATGTTTTTCTCATTAAATAATAGTTCAATAATAGATCGATCAATGCATCTCGAAGACGCGAACATGTATGTTGAATTGTTGTATTTTGGATATCAAAAAAGTTTTTTTTTTCATATAAACAGAATAAACCATTTTTTTTTGCTTGTTGAATCGATACTGTTGGGTCATAAAAGGTTCAGCAACAGGTCGACCAATGCATCTCAAAGACGCGAACAAATACACTGCATATAGAATTGTTGTATTCTGAATATGAAAAAAGTTTTTTTCATATAAACAGAATAAACCATTTTTTTAACTTGATAAATTTGCCATGATTTAGATTGAAAATTCAACTATTAGGTTAAAAATTAATCTAATTCTCAGAAAATTGATCAATTTGTTGAAAAATTCAACTGTTTTGTTGGAAATGATTTTTTTTTACTAAAAATTAAACTATTCCGTTTTTTTAAAGTTGAGCTTTTTTATTTAAAAATTCAAATACTTGTTTAAAAAATTGTACAACTTTTATAATAGCTCAGTATTGAGGTTTAATTTTCTTGATTTTAGTTGAAAATTGGACTACTTTCTTAAACATTTATGTACTTTGTTAAAAATTCGTCTTTTCGGTAGAAAATAAACCATTTTCTGGATAAACATTGGATTGATTTTTTGTGAATTCATCTTCATTTCAAGGTATTCCGAAGGATTTCAATAAATACAAAAAACAATTCTATGAATTTAAAAATGTTTTCTAGAATCTTAACATTTTTTTGGACTACTTTAATGAATATGCTCAATTTTTGAAGGGATTTCAAATGATTTATACTTTACGGAATACATGAAATTTTATTTAAAGGGATTTCTGCGGATTCAATTCAAGGAAAGAAGATTAAGATTTATAGGATCTCCAATTACGGGTTTTTTTTTAGAAACTCTAATGAATGAGTTTACTTCAATTTATTTTCAAGGAATTTCAAATGATTTATACTTTACGAAAAAAATTTAATTTAATTTCAAGGGATTTCTGCGGATTTCAACCATTCGAGGAAAGAAGATTAAGATTCATAGGACCTCCAATTATTCTAAAAATTTTGGAGGATTTCACAAATTTTAATTAATTTTTACATATTTGAACAGATTCCACATATGTTGAGGATTTTTAAGGAACTTCACAAGATTTAAAGGGACTCAGAAGATTTCTAGGGATTTAAACGGGGTTTTTTTAAAACTTCAATGAATAAGTTTAATTCAAATTATATTCAAGATATTTCATATGATTTATACTTTGAGGAAAACATGAAATTTTATTTCAAGGGATTTCTGCGGATTGCAACAATTCACGGAAATTTGATTAGGATTAATAGGACCTCCAATTATTCTAAGGATTGGGGGGGGGGGGGGTCCAATATTAATGAATTTTAACAGATTTTAACAGATTTCTGCGAATTTTACATATTCAAGTGATTTCTGCGGATTGCAACAAGCCACGAAAGGTTGATTAAGATTTATAGGACCTTCAAGGGCCTTCAAATATTTCTTAGGATTCAATCGGATTTTTCAAGAGAACTTTAATGAACAAGTTTAATTCAATTTATTTTCAAGGGATATTAAATGATTAATACTATACGGAAAACGTGAAATATTATTTCGAGGAATTTCTGCGGATTGCAACAATTAGGGAAAGATTATTAAGATTTATGAGAACTACAATTATTCTAAGGTTCTGTGTTGATTTTTCCCATTTTTCAACAGATTTTAACAGATTCCTGCGAATGAACAGTTTCAAGCGATTTCTGCGGATTGCAACAATGAAGGAAAGATGATTAAGATTTATAGAACCTCCAATTATTCTAAGGTTTCGTGTTGATTTTTCCAATTTTTCAAGAGATTTTACCTGATTCCTGCGAATTTAACAGATTCAAGCGATTTCTGCGGATTGCAACAAGTAACCGAAAGTTCATTAAGATTTATAGTATCTCCAATTATTCTAAGGATTTTTTTTCAATTTTAATGAATTTGAACAGATTTTAACAGATTTCACAGATTTAAAGTCATTTCAAGGAATTTCACAAGATTTAAAGGATTTGATTAAATCTTAAGGATTTCAAGGGCCTTTAAATATTTTTCGGAATTCAATCGGATTTTCTAAGAAAACTTCAATGAACAAGTTCAATTCAATTTATTTTTAAGAGAATTCAAATGATTTATACTGTACGGAAAACATGAAATTTTATTTCGAGGCATTTCTGCGGATTGCAACAATGAAGGAAAGATGATTAAGATTTATAGGACCTCCAATTATTCTAAGGTTTTGTGTGATTTGTCCAAATTTTCAACAGATCTTAACAGATTCCTGCGAATTTAACAGATTCAAGCGATTTCTGCGGATTGCAACAAGTCACGGAAAGTTGATTAAGATTTATAGGACCTAAAATTATTCTAAGGATTTTTCTTCAATTTTCATGAATTTCAACAGATTTTAACAGATTCTACAGATTTAAAGCTATTTCAAGGAATTTCACAAGATTTAAAGGATTTTATTATATCTGAAGGATTTCAAGGGCCTTCAAATATTTCTTGGGATTTAATCGGGTTTTTTAAAAGAACTTCAATGAACAAGTTTAATTCAATTTATTTTTAAGAGATTTCAAATGATTTATACTATACGGAAAACGTGAAATTTTGTTTCGGGGGATTTCTGCGGATTGCAACAATTAGGGAAAGATGATTAAGCTTTATAGGGCCTACAATTATTCTAAGGTTTTGTGTTGATTTTTACAAATTTTCAACCGATTTTAACAGATTCCTGCGAATTTAACAGATTCAAGCGATTTCTGCGGATCGCAACAAGTAACGGAAAGTTCAATAAGATTTATAGGACCTCCAATTATTCTAAGGATTTTTGTTCAATTTTAATGAATTTCAACCGATTTTAACAGATTCCACAGATTTAAAGCTATTTCAAAGAATTTCGCCAGATTTAAAGGATTTTATTAAATCTGAAGGATTTCAAGGGCCTTCAAACATTCCTTGGGATTCAGTCGGATTTTTTTAAGAGAACTTCAATGAACAGGTTTAATTCAATTTATTTTTAAGAGATTTCAAATGATTTATACTATAAGGAAAACGTGAAATTTTATTTCGAGGAATTTCTGCGGATTGCAACAATTAGGGAAAGATTATTAAGATTTATGAGACCTACAATTCTTCTAAGGTTCTGTGTTGATTTTTCCCATTTTTCAACAGATTTTAACAGATTCCTGCGAATTTAACAGTTTTAAGCGATTTCTGCGGATTGCAACAATAAGTCACGGAAAGTTGTTTACGATTTATAGGACCTCCAATTATTCTTTAGATTTTTGGCGTTCAATTAAAATTATAAGCAAGGGATTCCACATGATTTATATTCTATGGAATACATTAAACTTCATTTTAAGGGATTTCTGAGGATTGCAACAATTCACGGAAAGTTGATTAAGATTAATAGGACCTCCAATTATTCCAATTATTCCAAATTATTATTTTTTTCAATTTTAATGAATTTCAACAGATTTTAACAGACTCCACAGCTTTAAAGCTATTTTAACGTATTTCAATTTTCAATGAATTTCACCAGATTTAAAGGATTTTATAAAATCTGAAGGAATTCAAGTGCCTTAAAAGATTTCTAAGGATTCAATCGGATTTTTAAAGAAAGCTTTAATGAAAAAGTTTAATTTAATTTATTTTTAAGATATTTCAAATGATTTATACTTTACGGAAAACGTGAAATTTTATTTCGAGGAATTTCTGCGGATTGCAACAATGAAGGAAAGGTGATTAAAATTTATAAGACCTCCAATTATTCTAAGGTTTTGTGTTGATTTTTCCAATTTTTCAACAGATTTTAACAGATTCCTGCGAATTTAACAGATTCAAGCGATTTCTGCGGATCGCAACAAGTAACGGTAAGTTCAATAAGATTTATAGGACATCCAATTATTATAGGGATTTTTTTTTTCAATTTTAATGAATTTCAACAGATTTCAACAGATTCCACAGAGTTAAAGCTATTTCAAGGAATTTCACAAGATTTAAAGGATTTTATTAAATCTGAAGGATTTCAAGGGCCTTCAAACACTCCTTGGGAATCAGTCGAATTTTGTAAGAGAACTTCAATGAACAAGTTTAATTTAATTTATTTTTAAGAGATTTCAAATGATTTATACCATAAGGAAAACGTGAAATTTTATTTCGAGGAATTTCTGCGGATTGCAACAATTAAGGAAAGAGGATTAAGATTTATAGGACCTCGAGTTATTCGAAAATGTTGGCGATTTTACAAATTTTAATATATTTCAACAGATTTTAACAGGTGACAGATTTAAAGAAATTGTAAGGCTTTTCAAGGAATTTCACAAGATTCAAAGGTTTTTATTAAATCTTCAAGGATTTCAAGGGACTTTAAAGATTTCTAGTGATTTAAATTTTGTTCCTAGAGAACTTTAATGAACAAGTTTAATTTAATTTATTTTCAAGAGATTTCAAATGATTAATACTTTACCGAATAAATTAAATTTCACTTCAAGGCAGATCTGCGGATTTCAACTATTCAGGAAAAGAAGATTAATATGTATAGGATCTCCAATTATTCTAAAAAACTTGGGAAATTTTAGAAATTTCAAGTAATTTCAAGGTATTCAAGATACGAAAAACATGAAATTTTATTTCGAGGGATTTCTGCGGATTGCAACAATTAGGGAAAGATGATCAAGTTTTATAGGACCTACAATTATTCTCAGGTTTCGTCCTAATTTTTACAAATTGTTCAACAGATTTTAACAGATTCCTGCGAATTTAACAGAATCAAGCGATTC
>CAKNXH010080447.1:0-22846 GCA_932178445.1 Andricus quercusramuli | reverse complement strand
AATACAATTTTCTCAGTAGTTGTAAGGATGGCAAACCTGCGGCAAGTATCCCCAGCGTCATCCCTCCCTCAATACAATTTTCTAAGTAGTTCTAAGGATGGCAAAACAGCGGCAAGTCTCCCCAGCGCATGTCTCCGCCAATAAAATTTTCTAAGTAGTAGTAAAGATGGCAAAACTGCGGCAAGTCTCCCCAGCGGCATCTCTTCCCCAATAGAATTTTCTAAGTATTTCTCAAGATGGCAAAACTGTGGCATGTCTCTCCAGCGAAAAATCTACCCCAATAAAATATTCTAAGTAGTTGTAAAGACGGCAAAACTGCAGCAAGTTTCCCCAGGGGCATCTCTCTCCCAATAAAATTTCCTAAGCAGTTGTAAAGATGGTGAAATTGCGGCAAGTCTCCTCAGCGGCATCTCGCCTCAAATGGAATTTTCTAAGTAGTTGTAGAGAAGGAAAAACTGCAGCAAGTCTCCCCAGCGCATCTCTCCCCCAATACAATTTTCTAAGTATTTCTCAAGATGGCAAAACTGTGGCATGTCTACCCAGCGGCATCCCTCCCCCGATACAATTTTTTAAGTAGTTCTAAAGATGGCAAAAATGCGGCAATTCTCTCCAGCGACAAATCTACGCCAATAGAATTTTCTAAGTAGTTGTAAAGGTGGTAAAACTGGGGCGAGTCTCCTCACCGGTATCTCTCCTCCAATAAAATTCTCTAAGTAGTGGTAAAGATGGTAAATCTGCGGCAAGTCTCCTCAGCGGCATCTCTCTCCCAATAAAATTTTCTAAGCATTTCTGAAGATGGCTAAACCGCGGCAAGTCTCTCCGGCGAAATCTCTACCCCAATACAATTTTCTAAGCAGTAGTAAAGATTATAAAACTGCAGAAAGTCTCCCCAGCGACATCTCTCCCCCAATACAATTTTCTAAGTAGTTCTAAGGATGGCAAAACTGTGGCAAATCTCCCCAGCGGCATCTCTCTCCCAATACAATTTTCTAAGTAGTTCTCAAGATGGCAAAACTGTGGAAAGTCTCCCCAACTCATCTCTCCCCAATACAATTATCTAAGTAATTCTCAAGATGGCAAAACTGTGGCATGTCTCTCCAGCGACAAATCTACCCCAATAACATTTTCGAAGTAGTTGTAAAGATGGCAAAACTGCGACAAGTCTACCCAGCGGCATCCCTCCCCCGATACAATTTTTTAAGTAGTTCTAACGATGGAAAAATGCGGCAATTCTCTCCAGCGACATCTCTCCCCAAATAAAATGTTCTAAGTAGAAGTCAAGATGGCAAAACTGCGGCAGGTCCCCACAGCGGCATATCTCGCCCAAGAAAATGTTCTCACTAGTTCTAATGATGGAAAAACTGTGGCAGTCTCTCCAGCGACAAATCTACGTCAATAGAATTTTCTAAGTAGTTGTAAAGATGGTAAAACTGGGGCAAGTCTCCTCAGCGGCATCTCTCTCCCAATAAAATTTTCTAAACAGTTCTGAAGATGGTTAAACCGCGGCAAGTCTCTCCAGCGAAATCTCTACCCTAATACAATTTTCTAAGTAGTAGTAAAGATGGTAAAACTGCAGCAAGTCTCCCCAGCGTCATCTCACCCGCAATACATTTTTCTAAGTATTTCTCAAGATGGCGAAACTGTGGCATGTCTCTCCAGCTACAAATCTACCCCAATACAATTTTCTAAGTATTTGTAAAGATGGCAAAACTGCGGCAAGTCTCCCCAGCGGCATCTCTCTCCCAATACAATTTTCTAAGCAGTTCCAAAGATGGCTAAACCGCAGCAAGTCTTTCCAGCGACATCTCTCCCCCCATTAAACTTTCTATGAAGTGCTCAAGATGGCAAAACTGCGGCAAGTCTAACAGGCGGAATCTGTCCCCCAAGAACACTTGCTTATTTATGAAAATTTGTGAAAATGCGGCAAGCTTCGCCAGAGCAAAATATATATATCCCTAATTTTGCGGATGGTCGTTTTAATAAATGATAACGTTTTTACTCAAATTGAATTGTATTACGGCTGAGTATATACATTGATACTGCTCAATATTCTTCTCACGGTTATACCGCAGGAAGGACAAGGCTTTCCAATGCTTTCGGGAAAGAGATGCCGCT
Source organism: Andricus quercusramuli (assembly GCA_932178445.1). Classification (NCBI taxonomy): domain Eukaryota; kingdom Metazoa; phylum Arthropoda; class Insecta; order Hymenoptera; family Cynipidae; genus Andricus; species Andricus quercusramuli. The sequence continues at coordinate 20,731 of CAKNXH010080447.1, read as the reverse complement.
CGGGAGACTTGCCGCAGTTTTTCCATCTCTAGAACTACTCGGAAAATTTCCTTGGGGAAGAGATGCCGCTGGAGAGTCTTGCCGCAATTTTGCCATCTTTAGAACTAGTGAGAAAATTTTATTGGTCGAGAGGTACCGCTGGGTAGACTTGCCGCAGTTTTGCCACGTTGAGAACTACTTAGAAAATGGTATTGGGGGGAGATTTGCCGCAGTGTTGCCATCTTTAAAACTAGTGAGAAAATTTTCTTGGTCAAGAGACGCCGCTGGGGAGACTTGCCGCAGTTTTGCCATCTTTACAACTGCTTAGAAAATTTTATTGGGGTAGAGCTGTCGCTGGAAAGACTTGCCGCTGGTGAGAGATGCCGCAGATGTGACAATCCACCCTGGGAGACTCGACGCAGATGTGAAAATTAGTCCTGTGAGACTGCCGCAGTTTTGCCACTTTGATGTGGACTTGAACATTGGTCCCGGATGAGAGATGCCGCTGAGGATACTTGCCGCGGTTGAGAGATGCCGCAGATGTGACAATTAGTCCTGAGAGACTTGCCGCAATTATGCTATTTTTATTTGGACTTGAAAAATTTTTCTGAGGGGAGAGATGCCACTGGCAGACTTGCCACTGGCGAGAGATGCCGCGAAAATATCAATTTCACTGTAAGAAATGCCGCGCAGGAGACAAGCCGCTAGGTAGAGATGCCACAGTTGTGACATGCCGCAGGTGTGATGATATGGACCCCACGGCACTGACTCCATATATAATTTTTCCCAAGTATTTGAGAGCGGATGAAAGAAAACTTGTCAAATATCCGGGGTTTTGCGAGATCCTCGGATCAACGAAATTTATAGGAATGAAGCCTTTTGCTGAGGAAATAATTAATTTTTTCGCGGAAGTTATGAATTTTTCGAAAGGGAGAAATCCGCGGATAGCAGAAGACAGCATTTGAATGGCGAGAACCGTTCGCAAATTTATTTTTTCACTCACAATTCTGACATCACAGAAGCATTTTCAGTTGTCACCCCCCTTAGTGTTATGGAAGAATTTTCATCGGAGACAATCGAACTAAAGTAAAAGATTCAAGCATAGTGACGGTTTCAAAAAATTGTTTTTTTGTTGTTGCATAAATTCAATTTAGAGTATGTATAGAATATACTGGCAAAGTAAATTTCCAAAATTTGAAGTCGTTGGAAAGTTACAGCAGTAAGAATTTAAGGTGTTTAGAGTGCGCGGCCGACCGCTTGACGGGCGGAAAACAAGAGCTCTCTCTCTCTCTCTTTCGTCGAAAATCTTTGGCAGCAGTGTAACTACATTTACGTCTTGTTGTAAAAGCGCTAGATAAATGCCATCCGCCCCTGGTGGTTTAAAGGAGCAAAAGGACCCTACTGCCCATTCCACCTTTTTGTAATAAGCGTCCTTAGCGGCGAAACTCCAGGCGGCCCTCTCCACCCCCTGGGACCGGTCTTCCTCCTCTTGGTTGGTTCGGATTCGCTGAAAACCCGGGAAGTGAACTTCCGAATTTTTCGCTAGGATCTTGTGGAGCTTTGCTGTTTCCGGAATGTTTTTCGATTCCTCGCAGAAGCCCCTCCAATCTTCCTGCTTATACTTCCCTAAATTTTCATTGTATTCGCACTGGGCCGTCCTATAGATGTCCCAGTCCGAAGTAAATTTAGTTCTATTTGCCATATTGCACAACATTCTTGTCTTTCTACGAAGTCTCTCCAGGTGGGCGTTCCACCATTCTGCTCCCTTCCTAGACTTGATTGTACTTGTAGGACAATTGTTCTCATATGATGTCGTTGGAGCCCTTCGCAGAAAATCCGCGGCGTTCTCCACCTCATCAATGGTACCATAGCTTGTGGGGAATTCCGGAACCACCCTTCGAGTTCCTCTTTACATGAGTCCCAAAGTGTATTTCTGGGATTTCTGATATTAGAAACCACCGGTTTTCCTAGGGTTAATCGGAACACGATGTGTGTGTGGTGGATGTGTTTGTTTTTAGTCTAGAATGTGGGAGTATCACCCCGATTCAGAATCTCCAGCTCTGTGCCTGCTATGTATTCAATTAAATCTCTCCCTCTGTCATTGATGTTTGTGCTTCCCCACACCGTATGGTGAGAGTTCGTATCACAACTCAACAGCAGAGGAATCTTGTTCCCTTGACAATACCGAATTAAAGCCTCCACCTATCTGGGAGTCGGGGGTCCCTCGGCATTACCAAGAAAGTAAGCCGAGGCTATAAATACCTCTAGCCTTTCTCCGCTACTGCCCCTGAGTCTCACCTTGATAACGGTGAGATCTCTGGAGCAGAATTTAGGCACCAAGATCGCATCCATACCCTTGACGGCTATGCATGCCCTGGCGTTTTTTCGCGTGGCGCCTTATATATGGAGCCACATTCTGACAAGCCATAAATCCTTTGCCTATATAGACAGGGTTCTTGGATTAGGGCGAGCCCTGTCTCCAACACAGACATGCGTCTGGCTAGAACCGCCGAGGCGCCTTTGCTGTGGTGCAAATCAATCTGCGTAATGGAGATTCCCGTCTCAGCCATTAAGTGGCTACTTCGGGACATCTCCGGACGCTTCTGGGACCCCTGCGGATCCCAGTTGGGTCACCCGGAAGGTCTCCACCATCTTCACTAATTTGCACCGCCTCTGGTGGGCTGTCCCTCACGGAGCCTCCCACTTTTGGCGGTGGTGTGGGAGAGTGACCCGAAGCGGGTCCCTCATCGTTCGTGTTTTGTTTTTTTGGATTATTGGGAAACCTTTCTGTCCCACGAGAAGCTAGGGAAATAAGAAACACCTTCCCCCCCAACAGAGACCCCTACCTGTCCACCTCTGCTGAGGGGGGCAGGCCGGGATGTCGAAGGATTTGTTAACCCTGCTGCCATTCAGCTCTCGACACGGCGATCACATCTTAGCTTGGGAGCATGAGAACTCGCGCTCTCGATATTCCAGCGGGCTTTGCCATTACCCTCTGAAAGGATCGCTCCTTAGTTAGAGTCTCACCGACCAGAGTCCGTCAGTTCCTCAGAGTAGCCACGCCTCGCGATATAGATATAGATATAGCGATATAGATTGACAAACTTTTACTATGGAATGCAGGGGTGTCAACTTCCGACACTTTCTACTTTTTCGTGAAAATGACCAGGCTAGTCTTTTCCAGAAATACCGAGAGCCCTGAGCTGTCGCACGAGAGCTCAACGATTCGAATCTCAGCGCTGACTCTGTAAGACCCGTCAACGTTTCGATATAAGCCCCCTGCTTGGGATGAACGAATCATCAGTTCTCATTTGACCAACTGAGGAGGCCGCACTACGATACACCATAGGATGGGTGACATGACACCCCCCTGCGGACATGTCCGCAGCGCTACTCCCCTGACTAGGCCTTCGCCCCATCTCAAGGTGCATGATGCACCTTGAAGCCTCCCGAAAAAATACTTTTGGAGGTAATTGCTGAAGGCATCCTCTATGTCCAAGAAGGAGCCCACAGCTTATTTTTCTCGGTCAAGCTGCCGTTCCATTTTGCCGCAAAAGCATGGAGCGCAGTTTCGACTGTGCAGTCTGCCAGAAACACGTGCTGTCCTGCATACCGCGGGGTGACTAAAAGCACCTCATCCTTGCTATATCTTCGAAAAGTTTCTCTAACGTCTTCAGAATGAAGGACGTCAAAATTATCGTTTGGAAATCTTTAGCAGCACTGTTAGCCCTTCTTCCCAGGTTTGGAAATAAATGCCACTCTGTCGTACTTCCATGCTGATGGCATGTGACTTACAGGGGCAGAAGGACATAATGGCCCATTCTACCTTCTAGATATCAACGATCTTGGCGGCGAAATTCCTGTCGGCCTTTTCCATCCCTTGCTGAAGACCTGACAAGTGGATTTTTATCAGGTGATTCAGTATTTCCTCCTTGTCTTCAGTAAACTCGCTATCATGGAGCCTTATGAGCCCAAGGCGAGCTTCCGGATTTTTTTGCCGAGATCTTGTGGAGTCTTGCTGTATCCGGAATGCTTTTGCATTCCATAAGGAAGCGCCTCCAATCATTCTGCTTACAGGTTCTTAAGATTTTGTTGTATTAATTTTGAGCCTGGTAATGGTAGGGCGATTGATGTCATATGATATAATCAGAGCTTTTCGCAGAATATCCAGGACGCACTCTAACTCATCCATGGTACCGTAGCTTGTGGGAAATTCCATGAGCCTACCTTTGAGTTCCGGTTTGTATGAGTCCCACAGTGAGTCATACAAGTTTCAGAGAGCTTTCAAAAATTTTGAAGGATTACAAATATTTTAGGATATTTTAAAGATTCAAAGAAATTTTCAAGAGGTTACAAAATTTCAAGGGATTTCAAAATATTTTAAAGGACTTGGAATATCTTAGGGTATTTGGGTAGATTTGAATAGTTTGAAGTGATTCCAAAGGAATTTGTACATTTTAAGGTTTTTCCAGAATTATAAGGAATTTTAAAGGCTCTTACAGGTTTTAAAGAACATAAAAGAATTTTAAAGGATTTGAAATATTTTGGGGTATTCCTAAAAAGTTCAAGGAATTTTCAAGAGCTTTTTAAAAATTCACAGAACTTCAAAAGATTTCGAAGGATTTCAAATATTTCAAGGTATTTAAAAAGATTCCAAGGAATTTTCAAGATCTATACAAAGTTGCAAGGGATTTTAAAAGATTCTACAGGCTTTGAAGTATCTTAGGGTATTTTTAATAGATTTGAATAATGTGTAGTTAATCGAAAGGATTTCATACATTTGAGATATTTTTGAAAGTTATAAGGAATATTTAGAGGCTTTTAAAGGTTTTAAAGAACTTCAAAAGATTTTAAAGGATTTGAAATATTTAGGGGTATTTTTGAAAATTCCAAGCCATTTTTAGGACCTTTACAAATTTCCAAGGGATTTAAAAATATGTCAAAGGATTTTAAATATTTTAGGGTATTTTAAGAGACTCCAAAGAATTTTTAAGAGCTATCAAAAATTTCCAGGGATTTCGAAAGATTTTGAAGGATTTGAAATATATTAGGTTATTTTCAATGATTTTCAATATATTAAAGTTATTCTGAAGGATTTTACAAATTCAAACCAGAAATTCTTAATAATTTTTGCGGTAAGATACGTAAAATTCTGAACTAAAAAATATTGAATAGAATTTTTAGAAAATGATCCACATTCGGATGAAAACTTTACGAATTACATAATTTTACGTTCGGTTCTATTATCAACCTATTTAGGAGCTAAAAATGAAAAAAATCCCCTTTTTTGAAATACTCAAAAACAGGTTTCAATAATTGGCTTCAAGAGAATGACAAAATTTACTAGGAAACTTAGCATGTTTTTACAAAAATTTTTGATAGAATATTTAAAAAAATGTCAAAATATTTACAAAATTGTCAAAAAAGATTCTGAAAGATTTAAGGAACATTTCTCGATTTAAAATTTAGCAAAGACTCTGATCATTTTCAAGATATTTAGATGGTTTTATAAGTTTAAAAAAGACTGATAAGCAGTTAAAAATTCGAAAAGATTTTAAAGAATGTAAAACAAAATTCAGATTTGTGACGATTGAAAAAAAGCTTTTTAAGAATTTTGAAAGGATTCCAGATAATGACAAATTTTCTTAAGATTCCTGGGAAAATTTTTTATGTTATTTTTTCAAATTAATTCTAAAAGAACATTTAAGAAGATTTAAAAAAAAATTCAAAAGTTCCAAGAAAGATTCTGGAAGATTTTAAGGAAATATGTTCAATTTTCCAGAATTAAAAAAAAATAGGAAAGGTTCAAATAATTTTAATAGATATTTGGAAGGTTTGGAAGTTTTGAGAAGATTGATAAACACTTTAAAATTCAAAAAGATATTACAGAATGCAAATAAAAGTCTAGATTTTTGAAGATTCAGAAGAAAGAAGCCTTTTTTAATATTTTGAAAGGCTTCAAGAAAATCGAAAAAATCAAAATTCTTAAGATTCCTGTGAAAATTACAAATAATTTTTCATTTGAAAAAATGTATTTTAAGATAAAATTGAAAAATATTTCAAAGCGTTTCAAATGTCCACAGAAAAAAAAACTTTTTAGGAACTTTGAAAGGTTTCAAGAGATTGAAAAAAATGTCTCAACATTCATAGGAAAATTTGTAACGTATTTTTCAATATTAATTTGAAGAGAATATTTAAAATGATTTCAAAGGTTTTTCAAAATTGTGGAAAAATAATCTCGAAGATTTTAATAACATTTCTTAAATTTTGCAGAAGCAACAAAACAATAGGGAAAGTTCAAATAATTTCAATAGATATTTATAAGGTTTAGAAGTTTTGAGAAGATTGATGAAGACTTTAAAATTTAAAAAGATATTACAGAATGCAAATCAAATTCCAGATTTATGAAGATTGAGAGAAAAGAAGTTTTTTCAGAATTTTGAAAGGTTTCCAGTGAATAAAGAAGTTATTAAGATCCCTGGGAGAATTTAGAATGATTATTCATTTTGGAAGAAGAATTTTAAGAGTAAATTGGAAAATATTTATAAAATTATAAAAATAAAAAAAAAAACAATTTCAAATGTGGCTCATATGTAGAAAGCAGTTTTCCTTGAAGAAAAACTATCCCTTTGGTAATTGACAAAGTGAACTTTTCACAAAATTTTTGTTACAAAAAATGGTATAATGCAATTTGAATCATTTCAAAAGATATTTAGAAGAATTAGCAGTTTTTGAACAATTTAAAAATAATTTAAATTTAGAGAGCATTGAAACAAAATTCAAACAAAAAATGTTGAATGTTCTTAAAAATTTCTGAAGATTTCGATAATTATCGTCAAAAAAGGATCTGGAAAATTTGAAGATTTCTTAAAAATTTCAGGAAAAAATCGAATTATTTTATTTCAAACACCTTGTCATCCGGAACACTCAAAATTTATAATTGCAACGATTGAAGTTAGTTCCAGAACGGAATAAACTGAGTGCGAAAAATTAAAAAAAATTAAAGTTTTATCGCGGTAATTTTTTGTTTAATCAATTTTACTATAAAGAGTATTAATAAAAATAAACATTCCGTATTTTGAGTCTCGAGAAGCAGATATAATTGTTATCATACACATATCATAAATGGTTTAATATCAAAAAATTGTCATTAAAAACAGAGAAATTATAATTATAAAATGAGAAGGTGCTTCTTCATCTCAAAAATTACTATTTTTGCATTCATAGTAATTAATATCAATCGAAATAGAATCATGTTTTATGTTGATCTGAAATAATTTTTTTCTATTCAATTTAAAATCGAATAATTCCAACTTTTTATTTTATTGCCAACCACATACTATAGTTTTATCTCATGAATTATATTTCACTAAGCCTGTTCTTCTGAGATATTTATTTTTCATAAGTAAGGCTGAAGGGCAAAAAATTAATCACTCATTTTGCTGAAGCTAATGTCGACATTTTTATGCAACTTAAAAGTTTATTGTAGATTAGAAACCAAATTATTCCAGAAGAAGATTTCATTTTTTTGCGGCCGACATTTTTTGATCTTGATCTATTTTTCGAAAATATTCTTCTCCTATAACTTCGAAATTTCATATTAAAGAGAAAAATTGAAAAGAAACGATTTTTTTCCTTGAATATTTTGAGCATGCGCTAAGATACTTAAAAAAATACAATATAGAAAGGCTTTGCTATTCCAAGTCTGCAATTTTTAATCCGTTTAAAACTCTCACCCCATCCGATTTTTTCTCTACAAAAATTACCATGTAATTCTTCTTTTTTCATGTTTTACATATTAAATAATTTTAAATGTCTTGCGAGAATTCAAGAATAATATTATTAATATTAAAAAAATAGGAATAAGTGGAATATTTATTCTTAACTTTTAAAATTAAAATCTGCTTTTACACTATAACTAGACGATGCTCACTTTAATAAAAATGTAATCATGATAATAATTCAAGCATATTATTGTTAAACGATAATTTTAAGAGATTTCAAAGTGAATTCAAGATAATTTAAACAAATCTAAGATAATCAAAATAATTCAAATAAAATCATCCCTCATCTCATAAATTATTAAATTTAGCTTTCCAGAGAAATTCTTCCTGAATATAATCGAACTAAAATAAAAGATTCCAGCATAGTTATCTAAAAAAATGAAATTCTCTCATTTTTCTAATTTTTTACCTTAAAAAGTTTAAATAAAAAGAGCGTGAAATTGAATTTGAACGTTTTAATATTTGAACAATTATTTTAATTTGTAAACTACAAAAATTATGTAATTTTAAGTATAAATACAAATTCTAAATAAATTTTTCAACATTAACCTATTTAAAATTTAAAGAATAGTTGAACGATTTATTTAATTGTTCTCGATTAAAATTTCTGTGTGTACAATTTTCATTTTTGAACGCTAAAGTTTCAATTTCAAGTTTCAGTTATGTAATAAGTCTGTTTTATAGGGTCCCAAAGAAACCCCACAAGTGAAAAAATGGGTTTTGAGAGTTTTTCGCGGTAATTATGACTTTTTTTGCGGTTTTTTCGATGAAAATTATTTCTGGCACATAAAAGACTATTTCATACTGATGACTAGATGTTCACATAGATTGTTTAAATAATTTATTATTGTTTTTAGATTTTTAGATTTTAGAAAAAACCGCCACTTTCTAGCACTTATCTATGAAAAGATAGTTATAAGCAACATTAAATTGTTTAAGCAACTTTTTTATTAACTTTAATTAATTATTACCTCACTAAGTGAAAAAAGGACAGAAAGGTAAAAATGGCCCAAAAACCGCAACTATCAGCCACTGATATAGATGAAGATAGTCATAAACAATAATAATTTGTTTAAACAATTACTTATGCTGAATCTAATTAATTATTAAGTCACGCCTAATGAAAAATAGACAAACAGTTGAAAATTTCAGAAAAAACCGCAACATTCTACCAATTAAGCAAAGAGAATATAATTAACAATGATAATAAATTGTTTAAACAATAATTTTGTTAACTTCAATTCATTATTACTTCACTCCAGTTGAAAAATTAACAAAAAGCCAGAAACTTCAGAAAAAACCGTATCTTTCTAGCATTATTCAAATATAATATTAATAATAGTAATAACAAATTGTTTAAACAATTAATTTTCTTGATTCTAGTGAATTACTCAACTTATATTGATTGAAAATTTGATTAGAAGTGAATTTTTTTTTAACTGTAATTTTGTAGCATTCTTCTAAGACAATATTATTAACATTATTAACAAATTATTTAAACAATCACTCCTGTTAACATTAATGAACTATCACTTTCCTCTAATTGAAATTTGGACAACAAGTGGGACATTTTTTAAAAAACCGCGTCTTTCTAACTCCATTCTATGAGAAAATTGCTAAAAACAATAATAAATTGTTTAAACAATTGATTTGAAGATCTAATCATCAGTATGAAGTGGTCTTTTATGTGCGAGAGACAATGTTCATTGAAAAAAACACAAAAAAAGTCATAATTACCGCAAAAAACTCGCAAAACCCATTTTTTCACTTGTGGGGTTTCTTTGGGACCCTATAAAACAGACTTATGGTATTGGTATTTAAAAAGTGATATTTTATTCGTATTCTATGGCTAATTGTGAAGAGAAATGTTGAGTTTCAACTCGATTGAGATAATATTGAGGATTCTGAATGAGATTTACAAAAACGTCTTTTTTTCTTATGGGAAATACGTGTTAAACTTCATGGGGCTTGCGGCACCTCTAAATATCATTTTTTTTAAACAAAAAAATGAATTTATTCCAGGACAAAAATATACATTTATAGAACAAAAAGTTTTTTTTTTTGGGTATTGTTCATTTTATCACGGTAGAACACTACGATAGAAAATATTTAAAGTTTATCTGGTTTTCAGCTTTAAAAACAATTTAATGAAACTTTTGAAATTCAATATTTTTTTGCTGTTTATAATTTAGCTAATTTAGTTTTATTTGCAATAAAGTAATGAAATTGTCAACAAATAAGTTGATGTTTTAACCAAATTTTTAAGTTTTCAACCTAAAAAGATGAATTTTCAACTAAATAATCGAATTTTACACAGAAAGGATTAAAATTCAAATAAAAACAGTTGGATTTACAACGAAATAATTGAATTCTTTGGAAGACAGTTTAATTCTTAACAAAAACGGTGAATTTTAAATCCAAAAGGACGGATTTTCTGTCTAAATAGCCGAATGTTCAACAGAACAGTTGAATTTGAAACCAAAGCCTCAACCAAAAATAGTTTAATTTTCAACACGAAAATTGGAATGTTCAACAAAAAGATGAATTCCTAACCAAAACGACGAATTTTCAACAAAGAAAATTAATTTTCTACCAAAAAAGACAAATTTTCAACAAAATACACTAATTATAAATTTTCAACCGAATAGTTGAGTTTTATACTAAAGACTATAAATTTCCATTCAAAAATGGAATAGTTAAATTTTCATTGAAAAAAATTCATTTTCATAGAAAAAAAAGGATTTTCAACAAAATAGTTCAGTCTTCAAGCAGTATCATAAATTTGAAGAAAATTAGTTTAATTTTCAATCAAGTAGTCGAATTTTCAATTAGAAAGATTTTTAATTTCTACCAAAAAAGATATTCACTGAAAAAATATGAATTTTCAACCAAAACTGGAATAGCTAAATTTTCAGTAAAAAAAAATAATAATTTTAATGCACAAAAAATCGTTTTTGACAGAATAGTTCAATTTTCAACAAATAAAATGAGTTTTTAACAAAGTAGTTCTACGTTCAACCAAAAGGTTGAATTTTTAATCAAAAAAGGTGAATTTTCAATGAAAAATTTAGTAGTTGAATTTTCGACTAAAAACGATCAATTTTCTACCTGAAATGGAATAGTTGAATTCTGAATTTGAAAAATTAATTTTCATACAAAAATAAAGTTTGTTCAACAAAATAGTTCAATTTTCAGCCAATAAGATGATTTTTTATTACAGTTTTTTAAAATTCCAACCAAGTAATTGAATTTTTAATAAAGAAAATACATTTACTAATAAAAAAGAGACGAATTTACAACAACAACAAAAAACGAATTTTCAATAAAATAGTCAGATTTTTTACCTTCAACCAATTAGTTTAACTTTTAACCTGCAAAGATGAATTTTTAACCAAAACGACGAATTTTCAACAAAGAAAATTAATTTTCTACCGAAAAAAAAACAAATTTTCAACAAAATACACCAATTTACAGACAAATAATTTAATTTTTAACTAAAAATGATTAATTTTCAATAAAATAGATTTGAACTAAATAGCTGAATTTTGAACTGAAGAGAGGAATTTTCAACTAAAATGACAAATCTGCCATTCTGCAACCAAAGACCAACCAAACAAAAGTTTAAATTTTAACAAAGAAAAAAATTTTTTATTTTTTTTTATTTTTTATTTTTTTTATTTTTATTTTTTATTTATTTATTTTTAAGTTATTAATTTTCTACCAAAGAGACGAATTTTCCAATCAAAAAGACGAATTTGCAACAAATAAAGATTTTTCAGCCAAGACCAAAGACCAAAAGACAGCATTTTCAACCAGAAAATATTAATTTTCAACAAGAAAGTTCATTTTTAACCAAAAATTTGCAGTTTTAATCAAAAGAGAGAAAATGTCCACCAACAGGATTAGTTTTCTACCAATAAAGAACAATTTTTGACTTAAAAAAAAATTTAATTACAGCAAAGAAAAATGGGAAAGTTACATTTATAGGCTAACAATTTAATTTTAAATGAAAAAAAGATTCTTCAGGAAAATATTTGAATTTTCAATCAAAGAGATCAACCCTCAAATAAATTGTTAATAAAGTGATTGAAGTTTTACCCGAGTGATTGAATTTTCAATGTGAAAAATATCAATTTTCAGCCAAAAATAGTTACGTTTTTAGTTTAAAAATTATTTTTGAACCAAAAAAAGGCATTTCAAACCAAAAAGATGAATTTTCTACCAAACAATATGAATTCTCAACGAATAATGTAATAGTAGATATTTCAAATAAAAGTATGACTTTTTAATAAAGATTGTTGAATTTGCAACCAAATAATAAAATTCTTCACTACAATTACAGTCGCCAGGATGAAGCAACTGTAAGAAAAGAAATAAAAATACAAGGCAAATAAATAACTAACTAAAATAATTAGGGGAGAGTGGGGAGTTGTGGGCCTCATTTTGTTTTCAAGACATAACATCTCTGAATATCGATAAATTGTCAATGTATGAACTGGTATTTGTAGTAAACTTCTCAATACATCAACTGGAGACCACAATTGATAAAATTCGTTAATGCGCGAGAAATATTTAGGATGACGTAAATCTTATAAAAATCGATATTTGTGATTTTGGTGGGGAGTTGTGGGCCATGCCAAAAAATAAAAGAAAATGGAATATTCCAGTAGCTTATGTTTATTAAAGTTGCAGTGAATAAAAATTAATGATTTTAAAAAGATTTAAAAAAAATTATTCTGATTTACAATGTATGCAAGTGTAATATCCGGTCCTCATGTTGGCACATTTCAAGTGCACAGCACGATCGCACATGTTGCAGTGAACTGTGTTCTTCCGATTTAAAATCTTTGGCATTGTGCCCTTGCAGATAATGCAAAAGTCTTTTCAGAACAAGAGAAAAGAAGTTTCACTTAAAAAATAGAAATACGCATTAAGAACGTTTGGCCCACGACTCCCCACTAATGGTGGACCACAACTCCCCACAGTCGACATTTACGAAATGACCGAATTGCCATACACACAATGAATGTTTTACCGAAATTGTTTGATTGAATTTAAAGCCAATTGCTCAAGGAATATTTTGCAATAACGTGCCTTTGACATCTGCTGTAGAACGGGACTTCGAATATCAACCACTTGAGTTGTACAAAAACTTTTATTTTGATTTCTTTAATCAACAATGTCAAAATACTAACTACGCGTGTTGAGACTATGAGTCGAGTTCACAAAGTTAGCTCACACAAAGAGAGTCTTTTGGCAGTGGTTAAAGCAGTCCTACCACCCACAACATGGCGGAGATTAAGGTGGCCCACGACTCCCCACGGCCCACAACTCCCCACCGTCCCCTACTAGTCCCAAACATCATTTTCAAAATTCTCTAACTTTGACCTAACCAATTTTTACTTGCTCTAACCATTAATATTCAAATTCCATTTCGATTGTAGTATCATGATTTTCACCGTGATAAAATAAACATTCTTTTGTTAAAAAGGTAATCTTTTTTTGTTCAGCAGAGAAAAAGTTTAAAAAACTATTTTTTCTTTAAAAGAACAAAAATTCCGGAACCATCAGCAAAATTCAAGGACTTTTTCAGGTTTTTTCCAGGTAAAAACGAATTCCAGGACATTTCCAGGTTTTCAAGGATTTCCAGGACACTAGACACCCTGACTAGAGTCTTGCGTAGCTGCTTGGATTGACTATTTTTTATTTGAAATTTTTTGGCCGATTTAGTTAGAGGCAGCTGAGATGGAGTTCGTTAAATCTGCCAGGGGTAATTCTTAGGTGTTTGACGATGTCAAAATATGTTAAAAGAAACATGTGATAAGGAAGAGAAGCAAGAGAGTTGGCAGGAAGATTAGTGGGACCAAGCTCATAGTTTATTACTCTATTTTATAGCAATAAAAGTGAGCTTTACGCATCACCCTTCCGCCACCTACCGCACATACAATAACCTTGTCAAGAATGAGATAATGGCTGGTATATATACAAGCGAAAAATATTCAAGATCCATTCAGTTACAGCACCAGATATTTTTTGAAAACCATTTCTCTGTCTCTGGCCATAATGAAGATTTTGGTGTCAACGCTGCTCTTCACCTTAGTGATGTTTCTTGAATCTGTTCGTAAGTAGAATATAACACTATATCAGATCAACCATATATTAAAACATCATCCATACAGATTTCATCTCTATTCGAAAATTGGTTACTCACTTTCAGCCAGTTGAAACGGATGCAGGGTGCACAGTAGGGTGGTCCAAAAAATTTTTTTCGAATTTTTATGGGGACACCCCCCAAATTTATTCGAATCCACCCAAAAATAAATCCATTTTTTTTGTTTAAAAAAAAAATGATATTTAGGGGTGGCGCAAGCCCCATGAAGTTTAACATGCATTTCCCATAAGAAAAAAAGACGTTTTTATAAATCTTATTCAGAATCCTCAATATTATCTCAATGGAGTTGGATAGAATAGAGCCAAAGCTACCAAGGGGGTATAGGTGGAGACTTCAGGAGGCGGTCAGAGTGAAGAAGAAAGGAAGGGCCAGTGGGGGAATTATAACCGGGGTTAGAGATGGATTAGAGGAAAAAGTTCATGGAGAGGAAGAGAGGGAGGGAGTGCAAATGAGGGAAATAAAAATAGGAGGGATAAAGTGTAAGTTTGTGACAGTGTACAACAAGGATGGGATGGAAAGAATTAAAGAAAGAGTGGAAGACCTGCTGGGCGAAAGAGAAGAGGGTATGGTGGTACTGGGTGGGGACTTTAATGCGAGAATGGGGAGCGAAGGGGGACTTTACAGGGAAGGGGAGAGCTTCGAGAGAAAATCGAAGGATAATGTAATAAATAAGGAGGGGGAGATTCTAAGGGACTGGATGGAGGATAGAGGGTGGGCAGTGGCGAATGGTATGGCAAATGGGGACGAAGAGGGAGAATACACATATGTAAGTAAGGTGGGGGTATCGGTGATAGATTATGTGGTCATGAATATGCAAGGATGGGAGGAGACGGAAAAATTCGCAGTAGAGGGGAGGGTGGAATCAGACCATCAGCCATTGAGTCTGTGGATAAGAGGTGAGGGTGGCGGAAGACAAGGCAGGGAAGAAGTCTCGATAGGGGAGAGGGTGACCTGGACGAGGGAGGCGGTGGAGAAGTATCAAGAGGAGCTAGGAAAGGTACGCTTTGGAGGGGAGTCGGTGGAAGAGATATGGGAGGATCTGAAAGAGAAGGTGAAAGGTTGTGTGCAAAAGAAGGTATTTAGAAAGAAGAAGAAAGGAATGGTGAAGCCGTGGTGGGATAGGGAATGTAAAAAGATGAAGAGGAAGGTGAAGAGGAAGTACAAGAAGTGGAAAGAGGGTAATGCGAGAAGGGAGGAGTACGTAGAAATGAGGAAGGGGTTTAGATTGGTGTGTAAGAAGAAAGAACAGGAAAAGGAGAAAGATCTAGAAGAGGAGTTAGCAAATGTTAAGACAGAAGGGAACGTCTGGAAGATAATAAATAGGTTTAGGAAGCGTAGGGTGGGGATTAGCGAGAAGATAGGGAGTGAGGAGTGGAGAGAGTTTTTCAAAGAATCATTCCAGGGCTCGGATTCAAGGAAGAAGGATGGGGGAAGTAGAAGAACGGGGGAGGCAGAGATGGAGGAGTTGAATGACGAAGAGATAGAGAAGCAGATAAGGAAGTTGAAAAGGTCAAAAGCAGCAGGGCTGGATGGGGTAGAGAACGAAGCATGGCTGTTTAGTACACAAGAGGTTAGGGAGAGGCTGAAGGAGGTAGTGAAGAAAGTATGGAGGGGCGAGGGATTCCCAGGAGGGTGGAGAGAAGGGCTAATAGTGCCACTGTATAAGAAAGGGGATAGAGATAGGCAGGAAAATTATAGAGGGATTACGCTAATGAATACGGCGTATAAGGTATACGCGATGGTAGTGGCAGAGAGACTGCAGCACGTGGTGGATAGAGAATTAGCGAAGAAGGGGACGAGAGTGTACGCGTTTTTTATGGATCTCAAAGCCGCGTTTCCATCGGTGGATAGGGGGAGGTTGTGGGAGGCAATGGAGGATAGGGGAGTAGAGAGAGGCCTAATTGAAAGGGTAAGGGAGATATATGAAGAGACCAAAGACAAGGTAAGAGGAAGGGAGGGGATTTCCGAGGGATTCTGGATGGATAGGGGTCTAAGGCAAGGGTGTCCACTTAGCCCAACGCTTTTTGCGACTTTGATTGCGGATATGGAAAGTAAGCTGGAGGCCGGGGTGGTAGGAGGAGTAAGGATAGGAGGGGTTAGAATTTGGTCACTAGCGTATGCAGATGACATAGTGTTGCTGGCAACCAGCGAGGAGGCCTTAAAGGAGATGATGAAGAGGTTGAGAAGATACCCGGATGAAAAGGGGTTAGAGCTGAATGCGGAAAAGTCCAAGGTTATGGTGTTCAGAAAAGGAGGGGGAAGGGATAAGGGAAGGGAGTGGAAGTGGAAGGGAAAGGAGGTACAGGAGGTGAAAGAGTTTGTGTACCTGGGCTTCGTGTTTCGAAGGAATGGGGGAGTGGATGGTCACATAAAAGAGAGAGTGAGGAGGGCAAATGTGGTGATGAGGCAGGTGTGGGGGTTGGGAATGAAGTTATTCGCAGATGACTTTGGAAGGAGAATGAAATTGTTTGATTCACTAGTGATGAGTGTGCTATTGTATGGGGTAGAGGTGTGGGGGTGGAAGGAAAGTGAAGAGGTAAATAGAACGCAGGAGAGGTATGTAAAGTGGACCCTGGGGTTGGCAAGGAACACGCCTAATTATATTGTCAGGAGGGAGACGGGGAGAACGAGTATAGGAATTCTAGCAGGGAGCCGGGCGTGTAAATATGAGGAGAAATTTTTGGAAGAGGGGGGAAGTAGGCTGGTTAGGGAGTGTTGGTGGGAGAAGGAGAACAGGGGAGGGGGTGGGAAGATGGAGGCGGAGAGGGAACGGTATTTTAGAATGAATGGATTGCAGATGGATGAAGTGAGAAGGATGCACGAGGAAGGAAGGAAGGTTTATGAATTGGTTAAGCAAAACAGCATGGAGAGAGAGAAGACAGAAGGGGAAGAGAGAATAAGAGAGTCAAGATTTAACGGGAACTATGTGTGGATTATGCCAAGGGCAAGAGCGCAATATTTGTGTGTGAAAGGAGAGAAAGGAAGTCAGGAACTTATAGCGAGGATGAGGTGTGGTTGTATGGAGGGTTTCAATAGGTTTTGGCTCTCTCGAGAGAAGAGGATGTGTGAACTGTGCGGAAAGGGGGATGCAAGAGTGGAGCACTGGCTGGAGGAGTGCGGGGAGGTGGAAAGAAGTGAGATAAGCATGGAGGCATTGTTGCATGAAAAGGGGGAAAAAAGGGCAGTAGCATGGGTGAAGGGAGTGGTGGGTAAGATGGAGATGAAGAGAAGGAAGGAGGAAGAGGAGTGGAGAAGGAAAGATTGTAAATAGGAGAGAAAGTAGATATAAGTAAGATGTAAATATTGTAAATAGTAGATAAGTAATAGGTATTAGCTGCGAAAACAGAGGTTGGCAAGCGAGGCAATGCGAAAAAGTAGGGACATGCGAGCGAGGCGAGGCGAAGCGAGGAAGGCAAGGCGATACGAGTGTGCGGCTTAGAGATAAGGAATGGATGGATGTTAGTTCTTAAGGGTTAGTTTTAAGGAAATTCTGTAAAAAAATGGATGTGTAAGCAAGTCAATTTTTTAAGGCCAGCAGGCTGAAAAATAAACGTTTATCTATCTATCTCAATGGAGTTAAAACTCAACATTTCCCTTCACAATTAGCCATAGAATACGAATAAAATATCACTTTTCAAAGACCAACCCCATAAGTCTGTTTTATAGGGTCCCAAAGAAACCCCATAAGTGAAAAAATGGGTTTTGCGAGTTTTTGGCGCTAATTATGATTTTTTTGCGGGTTTTTTAATGCGAATTGTTTCTAGTACATAAAATATGACTTTATACTGAAAATTAGATATTTTAATGAATTGTTTAAACAATTTATTATTGTTTTTAGCAATTTTCTCACAGAATGGAGTTAGAAAGACGCGGTTTTTTCACAAATTTTCCATTTGTTATCCAATTTTCAATTAGAGGGAAGTGATAGTTCATCAATGTTAACAATAGTGATTGTTTAAACAATTTATCATAATTATTAATAATATTATATTTGAATAATGCTAGGAAGATGCGGTTTTTTTGTTGAAATTTCTGGCTTTTTGTCAAATTTTCATCTGTAGTGAAGTAATAATAAATTCCAGTTAACAAAATAATTGTTTAAACAATTTATTATAATTATTATAATATTATACTTGAATAATACTGAAAAGATGCGGGTTTTTTTTCAAATTTCATGTTTTTGGTCCACTTTTCATTCGGAGTGAAGTAATAACAAACTCAGGTTAACAAAATAATTGTTTAAACAATTTATTATACTCATTATTAATATTATAATTGAATAATGCTAGAAAGATGCGTTTTTTTTTAATTTCTGGCTTTTTGTTTGATTTTCATTTGGAGTGAAGTAATAATGAATTCAAGTTGACAAAATAATTGTTTGAACAATTTATTAAAATTATTAATAATATTATATTTGAATAATGCAAGAAAGATGCGGTTTTTTTGTTGAAATTTCTGGCTTTTTGTCCAATTTTTATTTGCAGTGAAGTAATAATTAATTAAAGTTAACAAAATTATTGTTTAAACAATTGATTATACTTATTAATAATATTATAATTGAATAATGCTAGAAAGATGCGTTTTTTTTTTAAATTTCAGTTTTTTTTTAAATTTTCATTTGGAGTGAATTAATAATGAATTCAAGTTAACAAAATAATTGTTTAAACAATTTATTATCATTGTTGATAATATTATTTTCGCCTAATCGGTAGAATGTGGCGGTTTTTTCTGAAATTTTCAACTGTTTGTCTATTTTTCATTAGGGGTGACTCAATAATTAATTAGATTTACCAAAAGTAGTTGTTCAAACAAATTATTATTGTTTATGACTATCTTCATCTATATCGATTGCGCCTGATAGTCGCGGTTTTTGGCAATTTTTACCTTTCTGTCCTTTTTTCACTTAGTGAGGTAATAATTAATTAGAGTTAACAGAAAAGTTGTTTAAACAATTTAATATTGTTTATAACTATCTTTTCTCAGATAAGTGCTAGAAAGTGGCGGTTTTTTCTAAAATCTTTCATTTTGCATCACCTTTTTATTTATGAACAAATAATAAGTCAACCGCAACAAAAATGATTTTTCGAAAGGTATTGTCATTTTAGGTGAATTATTTTTCCTCTTTTCAAATGCTTAAAAGAATGAATTTAAAGAAAAAAAAGCTATTTTACACAAGAGGCAAAAACAAAGAATTTTAAATATCTGTTTTATTTCAGAAAAATATATATTCACGAAATGAAAGAGATTATTTAAAATATAGTTTTCTCTAATGTTTATTTATTAATTGTTAGTAATTAAGCAGGCGAAACAAAGTGAAAGCTTTTAGAAAAAACCACCACTTTCTAGCACTTATATGTATAAGAAAAGATAGTTATAAACAATATTAAATTGTTTGAACACTTTTTTTGTTAACTTTATTTAATTATTACCTCACTAAGTGAAAAAAGGACAGAAAGGTAAAAATTGCCCAAAAACTGGAACCATCAGGCGCAATCGATATAGATGAAGATAGTCATAAGCAATAATAATTAGCTTAACCAATTATTTTTGCTAGATCTAATTAATTATTAAGTCACGCCTAATAAAAAATAAACAATCAGTTGAAAATTTCAGAAAAAAGCACAACATTCTACCAATTAGGCAAATTGTATATTATTAACAATGATAATGAATTGTTTAAACAATTATTTTGTTAACTTAAATTCATTATTACTTCACTCCAAATGAAAATTGAACAAAAAGCCAGAAATTAAAAAAAACGCATCTTTCTAGCATTATTCAATTATATTATTATTAATAAGTATAATAAATTGTTTAAAAAATTATTTTCTTAACTTGAATTTATTATCACTTCACTACATATGAAAATTGGACAAAAAGCCAGAAATTAAAAAAAAATCCGCATCTTTGTAGCATTACTCAAATATAATATTATTAATAATTATGATAAATTGTTTGAACAATCACTATTGTTAACATTGATGAACTATCACTTCCCTCTCATTGAAAAACGGACAACAAATGGAAAATTTGTGAAAAAACCGCGTCTTTCTAACTCCATTCTGTGAGAAAATTGCTAAAAACAATAATGAATTGTTTAAACAATTCATAAAAATATCTCATTTTCAGTATAAAGTAATATTTTATGTATTAGAAACAATTCGCATTAAGAAAACTGCAACAAAATCATAATTAGCGCTAAAAACTCGCAAAACACATTTTTTCACTTACGGGGTTTCTTTGGGACCCTATGAAATAGACTTAGAGTGCTGGTTTTTGAAAAGTGATATTTTATTCGTATTCTACGGGTAATTGTGAAGAGAAATGTTGAGTTTCAACTCGATTGAGATAATATTGAGGATTCTGAATGAGATTTACAAAAACGTCTTTTTTTCTTATGGGAAATACATGTTGATTTCTTGGGGCTTGCGCCACCCCTAAATATCATTTTTTTTCAAAACAAAAAAAATTGATTTATTTTTGGGCGGATTCGAACAAATTTGGGGGGTGTCCCCATAAAAATTGAAAAAAAATTTTGGACCACCCTACTGTACAGTCTTCCCCTTTTTTTCTTAGTTTCCCCTTTTTTCTTGGAATTCCCCTTTTTCCCCTTTTTTCTTTAAATATACGGTATTTGAAATTGTACCCTTTATTGAATAATAATTGAAGCAATTATATCATTCAAATAAATTATGTATGAATAAATAAGGTACACGTTTCAAGTGCAGACCATTAAAAATAAATACTTGTAAAAAAATGTGAAGATGAAACTTTTTAAAGCAAGTTGAAAATGTGA
>CAKNXH010080445.1:0-22790 GCA_932178445.1 Andricus quercusramuli | reverse complement strand
AATACAATTTTCTCAGTAGTTGTAAGGATGGCAAACCTGCGGCAAGTATCCCCAGCGTCATCCCTCCCTCAATACAATTTTCTAAGTAGTTCTAAGGATGGCAAAACAGCGGCAAGTCTCCCCAGCGCATGTCTCCGCCAATAAAATTTTCTAAGTAGTAGTAAAGATGGCAAAACTGCGGCAAATCTCCCCAGCGGCATCTCTTCCCCAATAGAATTTTCTAAGTATTTCTCAAGATGGCAAAACTGTGGCATGTCTCTCCAGCGAAAAATCTACCCCAATAAAATATTCTAAGTAGTTGTAAAGACGGCAAAACTGCAGCAAGTTTCCCCAGGGGCATCTCTCTCCCAATAAAATTTTCTAAGCAGTTGTAAAGATGGTGAAATTGCGGCAAGTCTCCTCAGCGGCATCTCGCCTCAAATGAAATTTTCTAAGTAGTTGTAGAGAAGGAAAAACTGCAGCAAGTCTCCCCAGCGCATCTCTCCCCCAATACAATTTTCTAAGTATTTCTCAAGATGGCAAAACTGTGGCATGTCTACCCAGCGGCATCCCTCCCCCGATACAATTTTTTAAGTAGTTCTAAAGATGGCAAAAATGCGGCAATTCTCTCCAGCGACAAATCTATGCCAATAGAATTTTCTAAGTAGTTGTAAAGGTGGTAAAACTGGGGCGAGTCTCCTCACCGGTATCTCTCCTCCAATAAAATTCTCTAAGTAGTGGTAAAGATGGTAAATCTGCGGCAAGTCTCCTCAGCGGCATCTCTCTCCCAATAAAATTTTCTAAGCATTTCTGAAGATGGCTAAACCGCGGCAAGTCTCTTCGGCGAAATCTCTACCCCAATACAATTTTCTAAGCAGTAGTAAAGATGGTAAAACTGCAGAAAGTCTCCCCAGCGACATCTCTCCCCCAATACAATTTTCTAAGTAGTTCTAAGGATGGCAAAACTGTGGCAAATCTCCCCAGCGGCATCTCTCTCCCAATACAATTTTCTAAGTAGTTCTCAAGATGGCAAAACTGTGGAAAGTCTCCCCAACTCATCTCTCCCCAATACAATTATCTAAGTAATTCTCAAGATGGCAAAACTGTGGCATGTCTCTCCAGCGACAAATCTACCCCAATAACATTTTCGAAGTAGTTGTAAAGATGGCAAAACTGCGACAAGTCTACCCAGCGGCATCCCTCCCCCGATACAATTTTTTAAGTAGTTCTAACGATGGAAAAATGCGGCGATTCTCTCCAGCGACATCTCTCCCCAAATAAAATGTTCTAAGTAGAAGTCAAGATGGCAAAACTGCGGCAGGTCTCCACAGCGGCATCTCTCGCCCAAGAAAATGTTCTCACTAGTTCTAATGATGGAAAAACGTTGGCAGTCTCTCCAGCGACAAATCTACGTCAATAGAATTTTCTAAGTAGTTGTAAAGATGGTAAAACTGGGGCAAGTCTCCTCAGCGGCATCTGTCTCCCAATAAAATTTTCTAAGCAGTTCTGAAGATGGTTAAATCGCGGCAAGTCTCTCCAGCGAAATCTCTACCCTAATACAATTTTCTAAGCAGTAGTAAAGATGGTAAAACTGCAGCAAGTCTCCCCAGCGTCATCTCACCCGCAATACATTTTTCTAAGTATTTCTCAAGATGGCGAAACTGTGGCATGTCTCTCCAGCTACAAATCTACCCCAATACAATTTTCTAAGTATTTGTAAAGATGGCAAAACTGCGGCAAGTCTCCCCAGCGGCATCTCTCTCCCAATACAATTTTCTAAGCAGTTCCAAAGATGGCTAAACCGCAGCAAGTCTTTCCAGCGACATCTCTCCCCCCATTAAACTTTCTATGAAGTGCTCAAGATGGCAAAACTGCGGCAAGTCTAACAGGCGGAATCTGTCCCCCAAGAACACTTGCTTATTTATGAAAATTTGTGAAAATGCGGCAAGCTTCGCCAGAGCAAAATATATATATCCCTAATTTTGCGGATGGTCGTTTTAATAAATGATAACGTTTTTACTCAAATTGAATTGTATTACGGCTGAGTATATACATTGATACTGCTCAATATTCTTCTCACGGTTATACCGCAGGAAGGACAAGGCTTTCCAATGCTTTCGGGAAAGAGATGCCGCTCGGGAGACTTGCCGCAGTTTTTCCATCTCTAGAACTACTCGGAAAATTTCCTTGGGGAAGAGATGCCGCTGGAGAGTCTTGCCGCAATTTTGCCATCTTTAGAACTAGTGAGAAAATTTTATTGGTCGAGAGGTACCGCTGGGTAGACTTGCCGCAGTTTTGCCACGTTGAGAACTACTTAGAAAATGGTATTGGGGGGAGATTTGCCGCAGTGTTGCCATCTTTAAAACTAGTGAGAAAATTTTCTTGGTCAAGAGACGCCGCTGGGGAGACTTGCCGCAGTTTTGCCATCTTTACAACTGCTTAGAAAATTTTATTGGGGTAGAGCTGTCGCTGGAAAGACTTGCCGCTGGTGAGAGATGCCGCAGATGTGACAATCCACCCTGGGAGACTCGACGCAGATGTGAAAATTAGTCCTGTGAGACTGCCGCAGTTTTGCCACTTTGATGTGGACTTGAACATTGGTCCCGGATGAGAGATGCCGCTGAGGATACTTGCCGCGGTTGAGAGATGCCGCAGATGTGACAATTAGTCCTGAGAGACTTGCCGCAATTATGCTATTTTTATTTGGACTTGAAAAATTTTTCTGAGGGGAGAGATGCCACTGGCAGACTTGCCACTGGCGAGAGATGCCGCGAAAATATCAATTTCACTGTAAGAAATGCCGCGCAGGAGACAAGCCGCTAGGTAGAGATGCCACAGTTGTGACATGCCGCAGGTGTGATGATATGGACCCCACGGCACTGACTCCATATATAATTTTTCCCAAGTATTTGAGAGCGGAATAAAGAAAACTTGTCAAATATCCGGGGTTTTGCGAGATCCTCGGATCAACGAAATTTATAGGAATGAAGCCTTTTGCTGAGGAAATAATTAATTTTTTCGCGGAAGTTATGAATTTTTCGAAAGGGAGAAATCCGCGGATAGCAGAAGACAGCATTTGAATGGCGAGAACCGTTCGCAAATTTATTTTTTCACTCACAATTCTGACATCACAGAAGCATTTTCAGTTGTCACCCCCCTTAGTGTTATGGAAGAATTTTCATCGGAGACAATCGAACTAAAGTAAAAGATTCAAGCATAGTGACGGTTTCAAAAAATTGTTTTTTTGTTGTTGCATAAATTCAATTTAGAGTATGTATAGAATATACTGGCAAAGTAAATTTCTAAAATTTGAAGTCGTTGGAAAGTTACAGCAGTAAGAATTTAAGGTGTTTAGAGTGCGCGGCCGACCGCTTGACGGGCGGAAAACAAGAGCTCTCTCTCTCTCTCTCTTTCGTCGAAAATCTTTGGCAGCAGTGTAACTACATCTACGTCTTGTTGTAAAAGCGCTAGATAAATGCCATCCGCCCCTGGTGGTTTAAAGGAGCAAAAGGACCCTACTGCCCATTCCACCTTTTTGTAATAAGCGTCCTTAGCGGCGAAACTCCAGGCGGCCCTCTCCACCCCCTGGGACCGGTCTTCCTCCTCTTGGTTGGTTCGGATTCGCTGAAAACCCGGGAAGTGAACTTCCGAATTTTTCGCTAGGATCTTGTGGAGCTTTGCTGTTTCCGGAATGTTTTTCGATTCCTCGCAGAAGCCCCTCCAATCTTCCTGCTTATACTTCCTTAAATTTTCATTGTATTCGCACTGGGCCGTCCTATAGATGTCATTCTGCTCCCTTCCTAGACTTGATTGTACTTGTAGGACAATTGTTCTCATATGATGTCGTTGGAGCCCTTCGCAGAAAATCCGCGGCGTTCTCCACCTCATCAATGGTACCATAGCTTGTGGGGAATTCCGGAACCACCCTTCGAGTTCCTCTTTACATGAGTCCCAAAGTGTATTTCTGGGATTTCTGATATTAGAAACCACCGGTTTTCCTAGGGTTAATCGGAACACGATGTGTGTGTGGTGGATGTGTTTGTTTTTAGTCTAGAATGTGGGAGTATCACCCCGATTCAGAATCTCCAGCTCTGTGCCTGCTATGTATTCAATTAAATCTCTCCCTCTGTCATTGATGTTTGTGCTTCCCCACACCGTATGGTGAGAGTTCGCATCACAACTCAACAGCAGAGGAATCTTGTTCCCTTGACAATACCGAATTAAAGCCTCCACCTATCTGGGAGTCGGGGGTCCCTCGGCATTACCAAGAAAGTAAGCCGAGGCTATAAATACCTCTAGCCTTTCTCCGCTACTGCCCCTGAGTCTCACCTTGATAACGGTGAGATCTCTGGAGCAGAATTTAGGCACCAAGATCGCATCCATACCCTTGACGGCTATGCATGCCCTGGTGTTTTTTCGCGTGGCGCCTTATATATGGAGCCACATTCTGACAAGCCATAAATCCTTTCCCTATATAGCCAGGGTTCTTGGATTAGGGCGAGCCCTGTCTCCAACACAGACATGCGTCTGGCTAGAACCGCCGAGGCGCCTTTGCTGTGGTGCAAATTAATCTGCGTAATGGAGATTCCCGTCTCAGCCATTAAGTGGCTACTTCGGGACATCTCCGGACGCTTCTGGGACCCCTGCGGATCCCAGTTGGGTCACCCGGAAGGTCTCCACCATCTTCACTAATTTGCACCGCCTCTGGTGGGCTGTCCCTCACGGAGCCTCCCACTTTTGGCGGTGGTGTGGGAGAGTGACCCGAAGCGGGTCCCTCATCGTTCGTGTTTTGTTTTTTTGGATTATTGGGAAACCTTTCTGTCCCACGAGAAGCTAGGGAAATAAGAAACACCTTCCCCCCCCAACAGAGACCCCTACCTGTCCACCTCTGCTGAGGGGGGCAGGCCGGGATGTCGAAGGATTTGTTAACCCTGCTGCCATTCAGCTCTCGACACGGCGATCACATCTTAGCTTGGGAGCATGAGAACTCGCGCTCTCGATATTCCAGCGGGCTTTGCCATTACCCTCTGAAAGGATCGCTCCTTAGTTAGAGTCTCACCGACCAGAGTCCGTCAGTTCCTCAGAGTAGCCACGCCTCGCGATATAGATATAGATATAGCGATATAGACTGACAAACTTTTACTATGGAATGCAGGGGTGTCAACTTCCGACACTTTCTACTTTTTCGTGAAAATGACCAGGCTAGTCTTTTCCAGAAATACCGAGAGCCCTGAGCTGTCGCACGAGAGCTCAACGATTCGAATCTCAGCGCTGACTCTGTAAGACCCGTCAACGTTTCGATATAAGCCCCCTGCTTGGGATGAACGAATCATCAGTTCTCATTTGGCCAACTGAGGAGGCCGCACTACGATACACCATAGGATGGGTGACATGACACCCCCCTGCGGACATGTCCGCAGCGCTACTCCCCTGACTAGGCCTTCGCCCCATCTCAAGGTGCATGATGCACCTTGAAGCCTCCCGAAAAAATACTTTTGGAGGTAATTGCTGAAGGCATCCTCTATGTCCAAGAAGGAGCCCACAGCTTATTTTTCTCGGTCAAGCTGCCGTTCCATTTTGCCGCAAAAGCATGGAGCGCAGTTTCGACTGTGCAGTCTGCCAGAAACACGTGCTGTCCTTCATACCGCGGGGTGACTAAAAGCACCTCATCCTTGCTATATCTTCGAAAAGTTTCTCTAACGTCTTCAGAATGAAGGACGTCAAAATTATCGTTTGGAAATCTTTAGCAGCACTGTTAGCCCTTCTTCCCAGGTTTGGAAATAAATGCCACTCTGCCGTACTTCCATGCTGATGGCATGTGACTTACAGGGGCAGAAGGACATAATGGCCCATTCTACCTTCTAGATATCAACGATCTTGGCGGCGAAATTCCTGTCGGCCTTTTCCATCCCTTGCTGAAGACCTGACAAGTGGATTTTTATCAGGTGATTCAGTATTTCCTCCTTGTCTTCAGTAAACTCGCTATCATGGAGCCTTATGAGCCCAAGGCGAGCTTCCGGATTTTTTTGCCGAGATCTTGTGGAGTCTTGCTGTATCCGGAATGCTTTTGCATTCCATAAGGAAGCGCCTCCAATCATTCTGCTTACAGGTTCTTAAGATTTTGTTGTATTAATTTTGAGCCTGGTAATGGTAGGGCGATTGATGTCATATGATATAATCAGAGCTTTTCGCAGAATATCCAGGACGCACTCTAACTCATCCATGGTACCGTAGCTTGTGGGAAATTCCATGAGCCTACCTTTGAGTTCCGGTTTGTATGAGTCCCACAGTGAGTCATACAAGTTTCAGAGAGCTTTCAAAACTTTTGAAGGATTACAAATATTTTAGGATATTTTAAAGATTCAAAGAAATTTTCAAGAGGTTAAAAAATTTCAAGGGATTTCAAAATATTTTAAAGGACTTGAAATATCTTAGGGTATTTGGGTAGATTTGAATAGTTTGAAGTGATTCCAAAGGAATTTGTACATTTTAAGGTTTTTCCAAAATTATAAGGAATTTTTAAAGGCTCTTACAGGTTTTAAAGAACTGAAAAGAATTTTAAAGGATTTGAAATATTTGGGGGTATTTCGAAGTAGTCCAAGGAATTTTCAAGAGCTTTTTAAAAATTCACAGAACTTCAAAAGATTTCAAAGGACTTCAAATATTTCTTATATCTTAGGGTATTTTTAATATATTTGAATAATGTTTAGTTAATCGAAAGGATTTAATACATTTGAGGTATTTTTTAAAGTTATAAGGAATTTTTAGAGGCTTTTAAAGGTTTTAAAGAACTTCGAAAGATTTTAAAGGATTTGAAATATTTAGGGGTATTTTTGAAAATTCCAAGCCATTTTTAGGACCTTTACAAATTTTCAAGGGATTTAAAAATATGTCAAAGGATTTTAAATATTTTAGGGTATTTTAAGAGACTCCAAAGAATTTTTAAGAGCTATCAAAAATTTCCAGGGATTTCGAAAGATTTTGAAGGATTTGAAATATATTAGGTTATTTTCAATGATTTTCAATATATTAAAGTTATTCTGAAGGATTTTACAAATTCAAACCAGAAATTCTTAATAATTTTTGCGGTCATCTGGGTCTAATTTCTGCTTTCAAAAAGAGCTAATATAAGATACGTAAAATTCTGAACTAAAAAATATTGAATAGAATTTTTAGAAAATGATCCACATTCGGATGAAAACTTTACGAATTACATAATTTTACGTTCGGTTCTATTATCAACCTATTTAGGAGCTAAAAATGAAAAAAATCCCCTTTTTTGAAATACTCAAAAACAGGTTTCAATAATTGGCTTCAAGAGAATGACAAAATTTACTAGGAAACTTAGCATGTTTTTACAAAAATTTTTGATAGAATATTTAAAAAAATGTCAAAATATTTACAAAATTGTCAAAAAAGATTCTGAAAGATTTAAGGAACATTTCTCAATTTAAAACTTAGCAAAGACTCTGATAATTTTCAAGACATTCAGATGGTTTTATAAGTTTAAAAAAGACTGATAAGCAGTTAAAAATTTGAAAAGATTTTAAAGATTGTAAAACAAAATTCAGATTTGTGACGATTGAAAAAAAAGCTTTTTAAGAATTTTGAAAGGATTCCAGATAATGAAAAATTTTCTTAAGATTCCTGGGAAAATTTTTTATGATATTTTTTCAAATTAATTCTAAAAGAACATTTAAGAAGATTTAAAAAAAATTTCAAAAGTTCCAAGAAAGATTCTGGAAGATTTTAAGGAAATATGTTCAATTTTCCAGAATTAAAAAAAAATAGGAAAGGTTCAAATAATTTTAATAGATATTTGGAAGGTTTGGAAGTTTTGAGAAGATTGATAAACACTTTAAAATTCAAAAAGATATTACAGAATGCAAATAAAAGTCTAGATTTTTGAAGATTCAGAAGAAAGAAGCCTTTTTTAATATTTTGAAAGGCTTCAAGAAAATCGAAAAAATCAAAATTCTTAAGATTCCTGTGAAAATTACAAATAATTTTTCATTAAAAAAAATATATTTTGAGATGAAATTGAAAAATATTTCAAAACGTTTCAAATGGCCACAGAAAAAAACTTTTTAGGAACTTTGAAAGGTTTCAAGAGATTGAAAAAAATGTCTCAACATTCATAGGAAAATTTGTAACGTATTTTTCAATATTAATTTGAAGAGAATATTTAAAATGATTTCAAAGGTTTTTCAAAATTGTGGAAAAATAATCTCGAAGATTTTAATAACATTTCTTAAATTTTGCAGAAGCAACAAAACAATAGGGAAAGTTCAAATAATTTCAATAGATATTTATAAGGTTTAGAAGTTTTGAGAAGATTGATGAAGACTTTAAAATTTAAAAAGATATTACAGAATGCAAATCAAATTCCAGATTTATGAAGATTGAGAGAAAAGAAGTTTTTTCAGAATTTTGAAAGGTTTCCAGTGAATAAAAAAATTATTAAGATCCCTGGGAGAATTTAGAATGATTATTCATTTTGGAAGAAGAATTTTAAGAGTAAATTGGAAAATATTTATAAAATTATAAAAATAAAAAAAAAAACAATTTCAAATGTGGCTCATATGTAGAAAGCAGTTTTCCTTGAAGAAAAACTATCCCTTTGGTAATTGACAAAGTGAACTTTTCACAAAATTTTTGTTACAAAAAATGGTATAATGCAATTTGAATCATTTCAAAAGATATTTAGAAGAATTAGCAGTTTTTGAACAATTTAAAAATAATTTAAATTTAGAGAGCATTGAAACAAAATTCAAACAAAAAATGTTGAATGTTCTTAAAAATTTCTGAAGATTTCGATAATTATCGTCAAAAAAGGATCTGGAAGATTTGAAGATTTCTTAAAAATTTCAGGAAAAAATCGAATTATTTTATTTCAAACACCTTGTCATCCGGAACACTCAAAATTTATAATTGCAACGATTGAAGTTAGTTCCAGAACGGAATAAACTGAGTGCGAAAAATTAAAAAAAATTAAAGTTTTATCGCGGTAATTTTTTGTTTAATCAATTTTACTATAAAGAGTATTAATAAAAATAAACATTCCGTATTTTGAGTCTCGAGAAGCAGATATAATTGTTATCATACACATATCATAAATGGTTTAATATCAAAAAATTGTCATTAAAAACAGAGAAATTATAATTATAAAATGAGAAGGTGCTTCTTCATCTCAAAAATTACTATTTTTGCATTCATAGTAATTAATATCAATCGAAATAGAATCATGTTTTATGTTGATCTGAAATAATTTTTTTCTATTCAATTTAAAATCGAATAATTCCAACTTTTTATTTTATTGCCAACCACATACTATAGTTTTATCTCATGAATTATATTTCACTAAGCCTGTTCTTCTGAGATATTTATTTTTCATAAGTAAGGCTGAAGGGCAAAAAATTAATCACTCATTTTGCTGAAGCTAATGTCGACATTTTTATGCAACTTAAAAGTTTATTGTAGATTAGAAACCAAATTATTCCAGAAGAAGATTTCATTTTTTTGCGGCCGACATTTTTTGATCTTGATCTATTTTCCGAAAATATTCTTCTCCTATAATATAACTTCGAAATTTCATATTAAAGAGAAAAATTGAAAAGAAACGATTTTTTTCTTTGAATATTTTGAGCATGCGCTAAGATACTTAAAAAAATACAATATAGAAAGGCTTTGGTATTCCAAGTCTGCAATTTTTAATCTGTTTAAAACTCTCACCCCATCCGATTTTTTCTCTACAAAAATTACCATGTAATTCTTCTTTTTTCATGTTTTACACATTACATAATTTTAAATGTCTTCCGAGAATTCAAGAATAATATTATGAATATTAAAAAAATAGGAATAAGTGGAATATTTATTCTTAACTTTTAAAACTAAAATCTGCTTTTACACTATAACTAGACGATGCTTACTTTAATAAAAATGTAATCTTGATAATAATTTAAGCATATTATTGTTAAACGAAGATTTTGAAAGATTTCAAAGTGAATTGAAGATAATTTAAATAAATCTAAGATAATCAAAATAATTCAAATAAATTCATCCCTCATCTCATAAACTATTAAATTTAGCGTACCAGAAAAATTCTCCCTGAATATAATCGAACTAAAATAAAAGATTCCAGCATAGTTATCTAAAAAAAATGAAATTCTCTCATTTTTCTAATTTTTTACCTTAAAAAAATTTAAATAAAAAGAGCGTGAAATTGAATTTGAACGTTTTAATATTTGAACAATTATTTTAATTTGTAAACTACAAAAATTATGTAATTTTAAGTATAAATACAAATTCTAAATAAATTTTTCAACATTAACCTATTTAAAAATTAAAGAATAGTTGAACGATTTATTTAATTTTTCTCGATTAAAATTGCTGTGTGTACAATTTTCATTTTTGAACGCTAAAGTTTCAATTTCAAGTTTCAGTTTTGTAATAAGTCTGTTTTATAGGGTCCCAAAGAAACCCCACAAGTGAAAAAATGGGTTTTGAGAGTTTTTCGCGGTAATTATGACTTTTTTTGCGGTTTTTTCGATGAAAATTATTTCTGGCACATAAAAGACTATTTCATACTGATGACTAGATGTTCACATAGATTGTTTAAATAATTTATTATTGTTTTTAGATTTTTAGATTTTAGAAAAAACCGCCACTTTCTAGCACTTATCTATGAAAAGATAGTTATAAGCAACATTAAATTGTTTAAGCAACTTTTTTATTAACTTTAATTAATTATTACCTCACTAAGTGAAAAAAGGACAGAAAGGTAAAAATGGCCCAAAAACCGCAACTATCAGCCACTGATATAGATGAAGATAGTCATAAACAATAATAATTTGTTTAAACAATTACTTATGCTGAATCTAATTAATTATTAAGTCACGCCTAATGAAAAATAGACAAACAGTTGAAAATTTCAGAAAAAACCGCAACATTCTACCAAATAAGCAAAGAGAATATAATTAACAATGATAATAAATTGTTTAAACAATAATTTTGTTAACTTCAATTCATTATTACTTCACTCCAGTTGAAAAATTAACAAAAAGCCAGAAACTTCAGAAAAAACCGTATCTTTCTAGCATTATTCAAATATAATATTAATAATAGTAATAACAAATTGTTTAAACAATTAATTTTCTTGATTCTAGTGAATTACTCAACTTATATTGATTGAAAATTTGATTAGAAGTGAATTTTTTTTTAACTGTAATTTTGTAGCATTCTTCTAAGACAATATTATTAACATTATTAACAAATTATTTAAACAATCACTCCTGTTAACATTAATGAACTATCACTTTCCTCTAATTGAAATTTGGACAACAAGTGGGACATTTTTTAAAAAACCGCGTCTTTCTAACTCCATTCTATGAGAAAATTGCTAAAAACAATAATAAATTGTTTAAACAATTGATTTGAAGATCTAATCATCAGTATGAAGTGGTCTTTTATGTGCGAGAGACAATGTTCATTGAAAAAAACACAAAAAAAAGTCATAATTACCGCAAAAAACTCGCAAAACCCATTTTTTCACTTATGGGGTTTCTTTGGGACCCTATAAAACAGACTTATGGTATTGGTATTTAAAAAGTGATATTTTATTCGTATTCTATGGCTAATTGTGAAGAGAAATGTTGAGTTTCAACTCGATTGAGATAATATTGAGGATTCTGAATGAGATTTACAAAAACGTCTTTTTTTCTTATGGGAAATACGTGTTAAACTTCATGGGGCTTGCGGCACCTCTAAATATCATTTTTTTTAAACAAAAAAATGAATTTATTCCAGGACAAAAATATACATTTATAGAACAAAAAGTTTTTTTTTTGGGTATTGTTCATTTTATCACGGTAGAACACTACGAGAGAAAATATTTAAAGTTTATCTGGTTTTCAGCTTTAAAAACAATTTAATGAAACTTTTGAAATTCAATATTTTTTTGCTGTTTATAATTTAGCTAATTTAGGTTTATTTGCAATAAAGTAATGAAATTGTCAACAAATAAGTTGATGTTTTAACCAAATTTTTAAGTTTTCAACCTAAAAAGATGAATTTTCAACTAAATAATCGAATTTTACACAGAAAGGATTAAAATTCAAATAAAAACAGTTGGATTTACAACGAAATAATTGAATTCTTTGGAAGACAGTTTAATTCTTAACAAAAACGGTGAATTTTAAATCCAAAAGGACGGATTTTCTGTCTAAATAGCCGAATGTTCAACAGAACAGTTGAATTTGAAACCAAAGCCTCAACCAAAAATAGTTTAATTTTCAACACGAAAATTGGAATGTTCAACAAAAAGATGAATTCCTAACCAAAACGACGAATTTTCAACAAAGAAAATTAATTTTCTACCAAAAAAGACAAATTTTCAACAAAATACACTAATTATAAATTTTCAACCGAATAGTTGAGTTTTATACTAAAGACTATAAATTTCCATTCAAAAATGGAATAGTTAAATTTTCATTGAAAAAAATTCATTTTCATAGAAAAAAAAGGATTTTCAACAAAATAGTTCAGTCTTCAAGCAGTATCATAAATTTGAAGAAAATTAGTTTAATTTTCAATCAAGTAGTCGAATTTTCAATTAGAAAGATTTTTAATTTCTACCAAAAAAGATATTCACTGAAAAAATATGAATTTTCAACCAAAACTGGAATAGCTAAATTTTCAGTAAAAAAAAATAATAATTTTAATGCACAAAAAATCGTTTTTGACAGAATAGTTCAATTTTCAACAAATAAAATGAGTTTTTAACAAAGTAGTTCTACGTTCAACCAAAAGGTTGAATTTTTAATCAAAAAAGGTGAATTTTCAATGAAAAATTTAGTAGTTGAATTTTCGACTAAAAACGATCAATTTTCTACCTGAAATGGAATAGTTGAATTCTGAATTTGAAAAATTAATTTTCATACAAAAATAAAGTTTGTTCAACAAAATAGTTCAATTTTCAGCCAATAAGATGATTTTTTATTACAGTTTTTTAAAATTCCAACCAAGTAATTGAATTTTTAATAAAGAAAATACATTTACTAATAAAAAAGAGACGAATTTACAACAACAACAAAAAACGAATTTTCAATAAAATAGTCAGATTTTTTACCTTCAACCAATTAGTTTAACTTTTAACCTGCAAAGATGAATTTTTAACCAAAACGACGAATTTTCAACAAAGAAAATTAATTTTCTACCGAAAAAAAAACAAATTTTCAACAAAATACACCAATTTACAGACAAATAATTTAATTTTTAACTAAAAATGATTAATTTTCAATAAAATAGATTTGAACTAAATAGCTGAATTTTGAACTGAAGAGAGGAATTTTCAACTAAAATGACAAATCTGCCATTCTGCAACCAAAGACCAACCAAACAAAAGTTTAAATTTTAACAAAGAAAAAAATTTTTTATTTTTTTTTATTTTTTATTTTTTTTATTTTTATTTTTTATTTATTTATTTTTAAGTTATTAATTTTCTACCAAAGAGACGAATTTTCCAATCAAAAAGACGAATTTGCAACAAATAAAGATTTTTCAGCCAAGACCAAAGACCAAAAGACAGCATTTTCAACCAGAAAATATTAATTTTCAACAAGAAAGTTCATTTTTAACCAAAAATTTGCAGTTTTAATCAAAAGAGAGAAAATGTCCACCAACAGGATTAGTTTTCTACCAATAAAGAACAATTTTTGACTTAAAAAAAAATTTAATTACAGCAAAGAAAAATGGGAAAGTTACATTTATAGGCTAACAATTTAATTTTAAATGAAAAAAAGATTCTTCAGGAAAATATTTGAATTTTCAATCAAAGAGATCAACCCTCAAATAAATTGTTAATAAAGTGATTGAAGTTTTACCCGAGTGATTGAATTTTCAATGTGAAAAATATCAATTTTCAGCCAAAAATAGTTACGTTTTTAGTTTAAAAATTATTTTTGAACCAAAAAAAGGCATTTCAAACCAAAAAGATGAATTTTCTACCAAACAATATGAATTCTCAACGAATAATGTAATAGTAGATATTTCAAATAAAAGTATGACTTTTTAATAAAGATTGTTGAATTTGCAACCAAATAATAAAATTCTTCACTACAATTACAGTCGCCAGGATGAAGCAACTGTAAGAAAAGAAATAAAAATACAAGGCAAATAAATAACTAACTAAAATAATTAGGGGAGAGTGGGGAGTTGTGGGCCTCATTTTGTTTTCAAGACATAACATCTCTGAATATCGATAAATTGTCAATGTATGAACTGGTATTTGTAGTAAACTTCTCAATACATCAACTGGAGACCACAATTGATAAAATTCGTTAATGCGCGAGAAATATTTAGGATGACGTAAATCTTATAAAAATCGATATTTGTGATTTTGGTGGGGAGTTGTGGGCCATGCCAAAAAATAAAAGAAAATGGAATATTCCAGTAGCTTATGTTTATTAAAGTTGCAGTGAATAAAAATTAATGATTTTAAAAAGATTTAAAAAAAATTATTCTGATTTACAATGTATGCAAGTGTAATATCCGGTCCTCATGTTGGCACACTTCAAGTGCACAGCACGATCGCACATGTTGCAGTGAACTGTGTTCTTCCGATTTAAAATCTTTGGCATTGTGCCCTTGCAGATAATGCAAAAGTCTTTTCAGAACAAGAGAAAAGAAGTTTCACTTAAAAAATAGAAATACGCATTAAGAACGTTTGGCCCACGACTCCCCACTAATGGTGGACCACAACTCCCCACAGTCGACATTTACGAAATGACCGAATTGCCATACACACAATGAATGTTTTACCGAAATTGTTTGATTGAATTTAAAGCCAATTGCTCAAGGAATATTTTGCAATAACGTGCCTTTGACATCTGCTGTAGAACGGGACTTCGAATATCAACCACTTGAGTTGTACAAAAACTTTTATTTTGATTTCTTTAATCAACAATGTCAAAATACTAACTACGCGTGTTGAGACTATGAGTCGAGTTCACAAAGTTAGCTCACACAAAGAGAGTCTTTTGGCAGTGGTTAAAGCAGTCCTACCACCCACAACATGGCGGAGATTAAGGTGGCCCACGACTCCCCACGGCCCACAACTCCCCACCGTCCCCTACTAGTCCCAAACATCATTTTCAAAATTCTCTAACTTTGACCTAACCAATTTTTACTTGCTCTAACCATTAATATTCAAATTCCATTTCGATTGTAGTATCATGATTTTCACCGTGATAAAATAAACATTCTTTTGTTAAAAAGGTAATCTTTTTTTGTTCAGCAGAGAAAAAGTTTAAAAAACTATTTTTTCTTTAAAAGAACAAAAATTCCGGAACCATCAGCAAAATTCAAGGACTTTTCCAGGTTTTTTCCAGGTAAAAACGAATTTCAGGACATTTCCAGGTTTTCAAGGATTTCCAGGACACTAGACACCCTGACTAGAGTCTTGCGTAGCTGCTTGGATTGACTATTTTTTATTTGAAATTTTTTGGCCGATTTAGTTAGAGGCAGCTGAGATGGAGTTCGTTAAATCTGCCAGGGGTAATTCTTAGGTGTTTGACGATGTCAAAATATGTTAAAAGAAACATGTGATAAGGAAGCACAATCAGTTTCAGCATTTCACACTATCAAATGGAATGCCAATTAATTAAAATTATATAAAAAGCAAGAGAGTTGGCAGGAAGATTAGTGGGACCAAGCTCATAGTTTATTACTCTATTTTATAGCAATAAAAGTGAGCTTTACGCATCACCCTTCCGCCACCTACCGCACATACAATAACCTTGTCAAGAATGAGATAATGGCTGGTATATATACAAGCGAAAAATATTCAAGATCCATTCAGTTACAGCACCAGATATTTTTTGAAAACCATTTCTCTGTCTGTGGCCATAATGAAGATTTTGGTGTCAACGCTGCTCTTCACCTTAGTGATGTTTCTTGAATCTGTTCGTAAGTAGAATATAACACTATATCAGATCAACCATATATTAAAACATCATCCATACAGATTTCATCTCTATTCGAAAATTGGTTACTCACTTTCAGCCAGTTGAAACGGATGCAGGGTGCACAGTAGGGTGGTCCAAAAAATTTTTTTCGAATTTTTATGGGGACACCCCCCAAATTTATTCGAATCCACCCAAAAATAAATCCATTTTTTTTGTTTAAAAAAAAAATGATATTTAGGGGTGGCGCAAGCCCCATGAAGTTTAACATGCATTTCCCATAAGAAAAAAAGACGTTTTTATAAATCTTATTCAGAATCCTCAATATTATCTCAATGGAGTTGGATAGAATAGAGCCAAAGCTACCAAGGGGGTATAGGTGGAGACTTCAGGAGGCGGTCAGAGTGAAGAAGAAAGGAAGGGCCAGTGGGGGAATTATAACCGGGGTTAGAGATGGATTAGAGGAAAAAGTTCATGGAGAGGAAGAGAGGGAGGGAGTGCAAATGAGGGAAATAAAAATAGGAGGGATAAAGTGTAAGTTTGTGACAGTGTACAACAAGGATGGGATGGAAAGAATTAAAGAAAGAGTGGAAGACCTGCTGGGCGAAAGAGAAGAGGGTATGGTGGTACTGGGTGGGGACTTTAATGCGAGAATGGGGAGCGAAGGGGGACTTTACAGGGAAGGGGAGAGCTTCGAGAGAAAATCGAAGGATAATGTAATAAATAAGGAGGGGGAGATTCTAAGGGACTGGATGGAGGATAGAGGGTGGGCAGTGGCGAATGGTATGGCAAATGGGGACGAAGAGGGAGAATACACATATGTAAGTAAGGTGGGGGTATCGGTGATAGATTATGTGGTCATGAATATGCAAGGATGGGAGGAGACGGAAAAATTCGCAGTAGAGGGGAGGGTGGAATCAGACCATCAGCCATTGAGTCTGTGGATAAGAGGTGAGGGTGGCGGAAGACAAGGCAGGGAAGAAGTCTCGATAGGGGAGAGGGTGACCTGGACGAGGGAGGCGGTGGGGAAGTATCAAGAGGAGCTAGGAAAGGTACGCTTTGGACGGGAGTCGGTGGAAGAGATATGGGAGGATCTGAAAGAGAAGGTGAAAGGTTGTGTGCAAAAGAAGGTATTTAGAAAGAAGAAGAAAGGAATGGTGAAGCCGTGGTGGGATAGGGAATGTAAAAAGATGAAGAGGAAGGTGAAGAGGAAGTACAAGAAGTGGAAAGAGGGTAATGCGAGAAGGGAGGAGTACGTAGAAATGAGGAAGGGGTTTAGATTGGTGTGTAAGAAGAAAGAACAGGAAAAGGAGAAAGATCTAGAAGAGGAGTTAGCAAATGTTAAGACAGAAGGGGACGTCTGGAAGATAATAAATAGGTTTAGGAAGCGTAGGGTGGGGATTAGCGAGAAGATAGGGAGTGAGGAGTGGAGAGAGTTTTTCAAAGAATCATTCCAGGGCTCGGATTCAAGGAAGAAGGATGGGGGAAGTAGAAGAACGGGGGAGGCAGAGATGGAGGAGTTGAATGACGAAGAGATAGAGAAGCAGATAAGGAAGTTGAAAAG
Organism: Andricus quercusramuli; assembly: GCA_932178445.1. Classification (NCBI taxonomy): domain Eukaryota; kingdom Metazoa; phylum Arthropoda; class Insecta; order Hymenoptera; family Cynipidae; genus Andricus; species Andricus quercusramuli. The sequence goes on along the minus strand of CAKNXH010080445.1, from coordinate 5,288 downwards.
GTCAAAAGCAGCAGGGCTGGATGGGGTAGAGAACGAAGCATGGCTGTTTAGTACACAAGAGGTTAGGGAGAGGCTGAAGGAGGTAGTGAAGAAAGTATGGAGGGGCGAGGGATTCCCAGGAGGGTGGAGAGAAGGGCTAATAGTGCCACTGTATAAGAAAGGGGATAGAGATAGGCAGGAAAATTATAGAGGGATTACGCTAATGAATACGGCGTATAAGGTATACGCGATGGTAGTGGCAGAGAGACTGCAGCACGTGGTGGATAGAGAATTAGCGAAGAAGGGGACGAGAGTGTACGCGTTTTTTATGGATCTCAAAGCCGCGTTTCCATCGGTGGATAGGGGGAGGTTGTGGGAGGCAATGGAGGATAGGGGAGTAGAGAGAGGCCTAATTGAAAGGGTAAGGGAGATATATGAAGAGACCAAAGACAAGGTAAGAGGAAGGGAGGGGATTTCCGAGGGATTCTGGATGGATAGGGGTCTAAGGCAAGGGTGTCCACTTAGCCCAACGCTTTTTGCGACTTTGATTGCGGATATGGAAAGTAAGCTGGAGGCCGGGGTGGTAGGAGGAGTAAGGATAGGAGGGGTTAGAATTTGGTCACTAGCGTATGCAGATGACATAGTGTTGCTGGCAACCAGCGAGGAGGCCTTAAAGGAGATGATGAAGAGGTTGAGAAGATACCCGGATGAAAAGGGGTTAGAGCTGAATGCGGAAAAGTCCAAGGTTATGGTGTTCAGAAAAGGAGGGGGAAGGGATAAGGGAAGGGAGTGGAAGTGGAAGGGAAAGGAGGTACAGGAGGTGAAAGAGTTTGTGTACCTGGGCTTCGTGTTTCGAAGGAATGGGGGAGTGGATGGTCACATAAAAGAGAGAGTGAGGAGGGCAAATGTGGTGATGAGGCAGGTGTGGGGGTTGGGAATGAAGTTATTCGCAGATGACTTTGGAAGGAGAATGAAATTGTTTGATTCACTAGTGATGAGTGTGCTATTGTATGGGGTAGAGGTGTGGGGGTGGAAGGAAAGTGAAGAGGTAAATAGAACGCAGGAGAGGTATGTAAAGTGGACCCTGGGGTTGGCAAGGAACACGCCTAATTATATTGTCAGGAGGGAGACGGGGAGAACGAGTATAGGAATTCTAGCAGGGAGCCGGGCGTGTAAATATGAGGAGAAATTTTTGGAAGAGGGGGGAAGTAGGCTGGTTAGGGAGTGTTGGTGGGAGAAGGAGAACAGGGGAGGGGGTGGGAAGATGGAGGCGGAGAGGGAACGGTATTTTAGAATGAATGGATTGCAGATGGATGAAGTGAGAAGGATGCACGAGGAAGGAAGGAAGGTTTATGAATTGGTTAAGCAAAACAGCATGGAGAGAGAGAATACAGAAGGGGAAGAGAGAATAAGAGAGTCAAGATTTAACGGGAACTATGTGTGGATTATGCCAAGGGCAAGAGCGCAATATTTGTGTGTGAAAGGAGAGAAAGGAAGTCAGGAACTTATAGCGAGGATGAGGTGTGGTTGTATGGAGGGTTTCAATAGGTTTTGGCTCTCTCGAGAGAAGAGGATGTGTGAACTGTGCGGAAAGGGGGATGCAAGAGTGGAGCACTGGCTGGAGGAGTGCGGGGAGGTGGAAAGAAGTGAGATAAGCATGGAGGCATTGTTGCATGAAAAGGGGGAAAAAAGGGCAGTAGCATGGGTGAAGGGAGTGGTGGGTAAGATGGAGATGAAGAGAAGGAAGGAGGAAGAGGAGTGGAGAAGGAAAGATTGTAAATAGGAGAGAAAGTAGATATAAGTAAGATGTAAATATTGTAAATAGTAGATAAGTAATAGGTATTAGCTGCGAAAACAGAGGTTGGCAAGCGAGGCAATGCGAAAAAGTAGGGACATGCGAGCGAGGCGAGGCGAAGCGAGGAAGGCAAGGCGATACGAGTGTGCGGCTTAGAGATAAGGAATGGATGGATGTTAGTTCTTAAGGGTTAGTTTTAAGGAAATTCTGTAAAAAAATGGATGTGTAAGCAAGTCAATTTTTTAAGGCCAGCAGGCTGAAAAATAAACGTTTATCTATCTATCTCAATGGAGTTAAAACTCAACATTTCCCTTCACAATTAGCCATAGAATACGAATAAAATATCACTTTTCAAAGACCAACCCCATAAGTCTGTTTTATAGGGTCCCAAAGAAACCCCATAAGTGAAAAAATGGGTTTTGCGAGTTTTTGGCGCTAATTATGATTTTTTTGCGGGTTTTTTAATGCGAATTGTTTCTAGTACATAAAATATGACTTTATACTGAAAATTAGATATTTTAATGAATTGTTTAAACAATTTATTATTGTTTTTAGCAATTTTCTCACAGAATGGAGTTAGAAAGACGCGGTTTTTTCACAAATTTTCCATTTGTTATCCAATTTTCAATTAGAGGGAAGTGATAGTTCATCAATGTTAACAATAGTGATTGTTTAAACAATTTATCATAATTATTAATAATATTATATTTGAATAATGCTAGGAAGATGCGGTTTTTTTGTTGAAATTTCTGGCTTTTTGTCAAATTTTCATCTGTAGTGAAGTAATAATAAATTCCAGTTAACAAAATAATTGTTTAAACAATTTATTATAATTATTATAATATTATACTTGAATAATACTGAAAAGATGCGGGTTTTTTTTCAAATTTCATGTTTTTGGTCCACTTTTCATTCGGAGTGAAGTAATAACAAACTCAGGTTAACAAAATAATTGTTTAAACAATTTATTATACTCATTATTAATATTATAATTGAATAATGCTAGAAAGATGCGTTTTTTTTTAATTTCTGGCTTTTTGTTTGATTTTCATTTGGAGTGAAGTAATAATGAATTCAAGTTGACAAAATAATTGTTTGAACAATTTATTAAAATTATTAATAATATTATATTTGAATAATGCAAGAAAGATGCGGTTTTTTTGTTGAAATTTCTGGCTTTTTGTCCAATTTTTATTTGCAGTGAAGTAATAATTAATTAAAGTTAACAAAGTTATTGTTTAAACAATTGATTATACTTATTAATAATATTATAATTGAATAATGCTAGAAAGATGCGTTTTTTTTTTTAATTTCAGTTTTTTTTAAAATTTTCATTTGGAGTGAATTAATAATGAATTCAAGTTAACAAAATAATTGTTTAAACAATTTATTATCATTGTTGATAATATTATTTTCGCCTAATCGGTAGAATGTGGCGGTTTTTTCTGAAATTTTCAACTGTTTGTCTATTTTTCATTAGGGGTGACTCAATAATTAATTAGATTTACCAAAAGTAGTTGTTCAAACAAATTATTATTGTTTATGACTATCTTCATCTATATCGATTGCGCCTGATAGTCGCGGTTTTTGGCAATTTTTACCTTTCTGTCCTTTTTTCACTTAGTGAGGTAATAATTAATTAGAGTTAACAGAAAAGTTGTTTAAACAATTTAATATTGTTTATAACTATCTTTTCTCAGATAAGTGCTAGAAAGTGGCGGTTTTTTCTAAAATCTTTCATTTTGCATCACCTTTTTATTTATGAACAAATAATAAGTCAACCGCAACAAAAATGATTTTTCGAAAGGTATTGTCATTTTAGGTGAATTATTTTTCCTCTTTTCAAATGCTTAAAAGAATGAATTTAAAGAAAAAAAAGCTATTTTACACAAGAGGCAAAAACAAAGAATTTTAAATATCTGTTTTATTTCAGAAAAATATATATTCACGAAATGAAAGAGATTATTTAAAATATAGTTTTCTCTAATGTTTATTTATTAATTGTTAGTAATTAAGCAGGCGAAACAAAGTGAAAGCTTTTAGAAAAAACCACCACTTTCTAGCACTTATATGTATAAGAAAAGATAGTTATAAACAATATTAAATTGTTTGAACACTTTTTTTGTTAACTTTATTTAATTATTACCTCACTAAGTGAAAAAAGGACAGAAAGGTAAAAATTGCCCAAAAACTGGAACCATCAGGCGCAATCGATATAGATGAAGATAGTCATAAGCAATAATAATTAGCTTAACCAATTATTTTTGCTAGATCTAATTAATTATTAAGTCACGCCTAATAAAAAATAAACAATCAGTTGAAAATTTCAGAAAAAAGCACAACATTCTACCAATTAGGCAAATTGTATATTATTAACAATGATAATGAATTGTTTAAACAATTATTTTGTTAACTTAAATTCATTATTACTTCACTCCAAATGAAAATTGAACAAAAAGCCAGAAATTAAAAAAAACGCATCTTTCTAGCATTATTCAATTATAATATTATTAATAAGTATAATAAATTGTTTAAAAAATTATTTTCTTAACTTGAATTTATTATCACTTCACTACATATGAAAATTGGACAAAAAGCCAGAAATTAAAAAAAAATCCGCATCTTTGTAGCATTACTCAAATATAATATTATTAATAATTATGATAAATTGTTTGAACAATCACTATTGTTAACATTGATGAACTATCACTTCCCTCTTATTGAAAAACGGACAACAAATGGAAAATTTGTGAAAAAGCCGCGTCTTTCTAACTCCATTCTGTGAGAAAATTGCTAAAAACAATAATGAATTGTTTAAACAATTCATAAAAATATCTCATTTTCAGTATAAAGTAATATTTTATGTATTAGAAACAATTCGCATTAAGAAAACTGCAACAAAATCATAATTAGCGCTAAAAACTCGCAAAACACATTTTTTCACTTACGGGGTTTCTTTGGGACCCTATGAAATAGACTTAGAGTGCTGGTTTTTGAAAAGTGATATTTTATTCGTATTCTACGGGTAATTGTGAAGAGAAATGTTGAGTTTCAACTCGATTGAGATAATATTGAGGATTCTGAATGAGATTTACAAAAACGTCTTTTTTTCTTATGGGAAATACATGTTGATTTTCATGGGGCTTGCGCCACCCCTAGATATCATTTTTTTTCAAAACAAAAAAAATTGATTTATTTTTGGGCGGATTCGAACAAATTTGGGGGGTGTCCCCATAAAAATTGAAAAAAAATTTTGGACCACCCTACTGTACAGTCTTCCCCTTTTTTTCTTAGTTTCCCCTTTTTTCTTGGAATTCCCCTTTTTCCCCTTTTTTCTTTAAATATACGGTATTTGAAATTGTACCCTTTATTGAATAATAATTGAAGCAATTATATCATTCAAATAAATTACGTATGAATAAATAAGGTACACGTTTCAAGTGCAGATCATTAAAAATAAATACTCTTAAAAAAATGTGAAGATGAAACTTTTTAAAGCAAGTTGAAAATGTGA
>CAKNXH010080444.1:0-14502 GCA_932178445.1 Andricus quercusramuli | reverse complement strand
ATATTCACCGAATTTGTCCAGCTCTTTAGAATTTAGTTCTACTGCTTAGCTGGTTTGTTAAGCGTGTTAGAATGACTATCCATAGCATGAGAGAAAATTTTAAAAATCAGAGAAGCAATAACTCTGGTTTTTTCGAAAAATTCTCATTTTTTGGAAGGATATGAAGCGAAAATATTCATCGAATCTTTCCAGCTCTATAAGGTAAAGGTACCTATCATGAAACATGTCCCAATTATGAAACATTTTGACAAATAATTCGATTCATAAATAATTTCAAGGTATATTTTTGAATACAAATTACTATATTAATAATTATGAAAGTTAGGCTTCTTATCTATATAAAAATCCAGTATGGTTCTGAAGTTTTAAACACTGAAAAATAATTTTAATTATCTAACCTCCTCACTCGGGAAAATTGACTGCCATTTATTCGAGTCAGAAGGCTTGAATGTTCAACAAAAAATAGAATAGTTAAGCGTTAAGTTAAACAAATTAATTTTTAACGAAAAAAAAACGATTTTCAATCAAACAGTTCAATTTTCAACTAATGTGATGAATTTTCAACTGAAATGATGAATCTTCAACTGGAATAGTTGAATTTTATACCAAAAAGGTACAACAAATTTTCACCAAACATTTTAATTAAAAAAAAAAGATCAATCATCTATCAAACAGTTAAATTGTTGTCTAAAAAGACACTTTTTAACCAAAAATAAAATAGTTAAATTTTCTGTTCAAAAAACTAATTTCAAACAAGAAAAAAATATGAATTTTTAACCAAGTGATCAATTTTCAAATGAAATGATGAATCTTTAACTGAAATAATTGAATCTTAAAACAAACAGATAAATTTTCAATTAAAATGATGAATCTTTCACTGAAATGGTTGAATTTTCAACCAAAAAGATGAATATTCAACCGTGAAGATTAATTTTCTAAAAAAGAATACAAATTTTCAACACAATATATGAATTTTCAACTAAGTTGTTGAATTTTCAACTGAAAATGGTATATTTTTAACCAACAGTTGAATTTTACAAAAAAAAGAAGAATTTTCAACAAAAAATAGAATAGTCAAACGTTAAGTTAAACAAATTAATTTTTAACGAAAAAAACCGGATTTTCAATCAAACAGTTCAATTTTCGACAAATGTGATGAATTTTCAACTGAAATGATGAATCTTCAACTGGAATAGTTGAATTTTATACCAAAAAGGTACAAGAAATTTTCACAAAATATTGTAATTGAGAAAGAGATCAATTATATCAAACAGTTAAGGTGTCGTCTAAAAAAGATACATTTTTGATCAAAAATAGAATAGTTAAATTTTCTTTCAAAAAAGAACTAATTTCTAACAAAAAAAAGCGAACTTCCAACAAAATAGTTACATTTTCAACTGGAATAGATAAATTTTCAGTGAGAAAAATTGATTTTCAACAAGGTCGTCAAATTTTCAATCAGAAATGAATTTTCAATTAGAATGATGAATCTTCAACTGGGATAATTGAATTTTATACCAAAAAGGTACAACAAATTTTCACCAAATATTCCCATTTTTAAATAAAAGAGATCAATTATCAATTTAACAGTTAAATTTTCGTCCAAAAAAATACAATTTTAACCAAAGATGAAATAGTTAAATTTTCTGTTAAAAAAAAACTAATTTATAGCAAAAAAAAAACGAATTTTCAACAATATAGTTAAATTTTCGACTGGAATAATTAAAGTTTTAGTAAAAAAAAAACTGATTTTCAACATGGTCGTTAAATTTGCAATCAGGGATGAATTCTCAATTAAAATGATGAATCTTCAACGAAAAGAACTTATTTTTTAAAAAGAGTTACACTTTTAACGAAGGAGTTAAATTTTCAACTGAAATAGATGAATTATCAACAAACAATGTAATGTAATTTAAATTTCAACCAAAAAAGATTTCAATTTTGAATGTAAAACAGTCAAGTTCGACCAAACAAGACAAATTTTCAAGAAAAGTTGTGTTTTGAATTAAAAAATACTTTTCAGTCAACAGAGAAAACAAATTTAAAAGAACTGTTGAATATTCAAGGAAAAATATGAATTTTCAACGAAGAAGAATAATTTTTTATAAAAAAGGACGAATAATCAATAAAACACAGGAAGTTATTATAGAGCACAATAAAAGAAAGAAAACGAAAAGGATACTTAGCCTAATATTTGATTCACACTTTACTTTGACCAAGTTTCTTAAGTTTTGACTTCATCCTACATGGTTGTTTCTTCTTTTTCATTCACCTAAATAAAAACTCATTCCCTATAACAAACATTTTTTAGCAAAAATAAAATATAATTCACTTCGTTCACGAAAACTACCCTTTGTATAGGTTAGGTTTCTCAATTTTAATGAAAACTTGTATTCAATTTATTTATCTCTATGAGCGATTGAAATAAAAGTTCATTGTACCATTTAGTTCGATTTGATATAGAAAATAATATAAAATAAGCCATATTGATAAGAAAAAAAGACATTTCTTTGCTGTTCCATAATATGGACACCCATTATGGAACACCGGTACAAGAGTCAAAAAGTTGTTTCATAATAGGTACATAAAGGTCGTTCCGTATTTTCATAAATATAATAACTTTGCCTAAACTCAATTAAACTTTTAATAGCTGTTTCGCATTCAGAAAAAATCAGCGCATTCATTGATATAATTATTTTGTAAATATATTCTACTATCGTTCAAAAATTAACGAAAATCTCAAAACCTCCTCAAAATTTGTCTCATGATAGGTACCTGTACCTTAGAATTTAGTTGTACTGTGTGGGTGGGTTGTGGAGGGTGTTAGAATGACTATCCATAGGCTAAGGATCATCTGAAAATCATAGAAGAAACGAAATTGACTTTTCCGAGCCAGTGTCATTTTTCCGAAGTATAAGAATGGGAAATATTCACTGAATCTTTCCAGCCTTAGAAAATTTAGATTTACTGCGTAGGTCGGTTCAGGGGGCTGCTAAAATGACAATCCATAGCCTGAAAATCACCTCAAAAAATCAGAGAGGCAATAACTTCCTTTATAGAAACGAATCATACTACTGGGGTTTCAAGGGGATGTTCAAGGGGATGTCAGAACAACAATATTTATCCAAAACCGCTCAAAAAATTATTAGGGTATAAACTTCTAGTATTTTTCAAAATTGTTCACGTTCCCATTTATAGGATTGACAAATATTCACGGAGTTTTTAAGGTGAATTCGGACCGGTTTTAATTCAGGAGTGTTTTTAGGGTGATGTTATAATATCATCCCTTAGTCAGGAAACTCCCTCGAAAATTTAAGAGGTATTTGTAAAATTTTACTTTGGAATTTTTTGATAAAAAATTATTAAAATTCACTAACATTGCCCCCATTAGAATACATTATCCAGTGTGACTGGTGTTCAGTAGGTACCAGTCTTCAATAAAATTTGTAGAATAAGGGTTTATTCAGAAAAATTAGATTATTGGAAATTATTTTTTATTCTAAATCACTCTCATTTAGAGTAAAGTCCCAAGTAGACACTGGATAATGCGAATTTTCTCATAATATTATTGATATTAATGTATTATAATAATAGTGTACAAAAAGTATAATCAGATTCTTATACAAAAATTATTAGAAATATTATTTTTATTCAAAGAAATTATCCTGTATTGGCTGGTATTCAGTTAGCACCAGACTCCCCTAAAATTGTTGGAATAAGTGTTTATTTGAAAAATTAAATTTTTCGAAAATTTCTTCTGTTTTAAATCACTTTTATTCAGAGAAAAGTCCCGAGTACACACTGGATAATGCGAAATTTCTCATAATAGGAATGATATTAATGTATTCTAATGATTCTATACAAAAGTATAATCAGACGTTTTTTAAGAAAGTATTACTTTTTTAAAAGTACTTTTAAAAGTATTAAAAGTATTATAGTTCATTAGCACTAATCTTCCCTAAAACTTGTAGAATCAAGGTTGAAATTCATGTCTTTTGATGAGAATTTGCCTTTTTCAGTAGAAAATTAATCTTCCTCGTCGAAAATTTACGATTTTAGTTGAAAATTCAACTTTATGGTGAAAAATTAATCTAATTTGTAGGAAAGTTAACGATTTTGTTAAAAAGTAATTTTTTGTTCAAAAATTCAATTGTTCTGTTGAAAATTCGTCTTTTTGGAATAGAAATTCAACTAATTTGATCGAATAATTTATTTATTTGCTTGAAAATTTGAAGATATCGTTGAACATCTTTTTTTATTAAAAATTATTATTTTTTTTTTCAATTGAAAATTTAAGTATTCCAGTTGAAGATTCTTCATTTTAGTTGAAAATTCATTCCTTGATTACAAATTTTACTATTTTCTTGCATATTATCTTTTTTGTAAAAGATTTACTTTTTAATTGAAATTGTACGTATTTCATTTTTGGTTGAAAATTTATATTTTTTAGTTGAAGATTTATCTACTTGGTTGAAAGTTGAACTACTTTGTTAAAAATTCATTTTTCTGGTTGAAGATTCTTGATTTCATTTGCAAATAATTTGGTTGAAAATTCAACTATTTTGTTGAAAATTCGGTCTTATTGGTTGAAAATTACCTTATTTAACTGAAAATTTAACTTATACATTTTTTATTGTCAGTTTATCTTTTTCAGTTGAAAATTCAACTAGTGGGTTTATTTCGTTGAAAGTTCCTCGCTTTGGTTGAAAATTAAATTATTTTCTTAAAAATTAGTTGTTTTCTGGTTGAAAATTTATTTTTTAACTGTAGATTTAACTATTACAGTCGAAAATTCATTCTTTAATACTATTCCTATTTAAAATGAAATTATTCATTTTTTTTTAGTTGAAAATTTAACTACTTGGTTGAAAATTGAACTACTTTCTTAAAAATTCATTTTTCTGGCTGAAGATTCTTGATTTCAATTGAAAATAATTTGGTTGGAAATTTAACTATTTTGTTGAAAATTGGCTTTTATTGGTTGAAAATTAACTGATTTAACTGAAAATTTAACTTATACATTTTTTATTGTCAGTTTATCTTTTTCAGTTGAAAATTGAACTAGTGGGTTGAATATTCATTTATTTCGTTGAAAATTGCTCTATTTTGGTAGAAAATTTATCTTTTTAGTTGAAAATCCTACTACTTGGTGAAATTTGAACTACTTGTTAAAAATTAATTTTTAGTTTTTTGAGTTTAGTTAAAAATTTCTCGCCTCGCTTGAAAATTTAATTATTTTGTTAAAAATGAGTTGTTTTCTGGTTGAAGATTTATTTTTTAAATGTAGATTTAACTATTACAGTCGAAAATTCATTCTTTAATACTATTCCTATTTAAAATGAAATTATTCATTTTTTTTAGTTGAAAATTTAACTACTTGGTAGAAAATTGAACTACTTTCTTAAAAATTCATTTTTCTGGCTGAAGATTCTTCATTTCAGTTGAAAATAATTTGGTTGAAAATTTAACTATTTTGTTAAAAATTCGGTTTTATTGGTTGAAAATTAACTTATTTAACTGAAAATTTAACTTATACATTTTTGATTGTTAGTTTATCTTTTCAGTTGAAAATTCAACTAGTGGGTTGAATATTCATCTATTTCGTTGAAAATTTGTCTATTTCGGTATAAAATTTATCTTTTTAGTTGAAAATCCCACTACTTGGTTAATATTTGAACTACTTGTTAAAAATTAATTTTTAGATTTTTGAGTTTAGTTAAAAATTTCTCGCTTTGGTTGAAAATTTAATTATTTTGTTAAAAATGAGTTGTTTTCTGGTTGAAAATTTATTTTTTAAATGTAGATTTAACTATTACAGTCGAAAATTCATTCTTTAATACTATTCCTATTTAAAATAAAATTATTCATTCTTTTTTAGTTGAAAATTTAACTATTTGGTTGAAAATTGAACTACTTTGTTAAAAATTCATTTTTCTGGTTGAAGATTCTTGATTTCATTTGAAAATATTTTGGTTGAAAATTCAACTATTTTGTTGAAAATTCGGTCTTATTGGTTGAAAATTAACTTATTTAACTGAAAATTTAACTTATACATTTTTTATTGTCATTTTATCTTTTTCAGTTGAAAATTGAATCAGTGGGTTGAATATTCATCTATTTCGTTGAAAATTTGTCTATTTTGGTAGAAAATTAATCTTTATAGTTGAAAATTCAACTACTTGGTTAATATTCGAACTACTTGTTAAAAATTCATTTTTTAGTTTCTTTCGGTTTAGTTAAAAATTCCTCGCTTTGGTTGAAAATTAGATTATTTTGTTAAAAATAAGTTGTTTTCTGATTGAAAATTTATTTTTTAAATGCAGATTTAACTATTCCAGTCGAAAATTAATCATTTTAGTTAAAAATTTATCTCGTTGATTAAAAATTGGACTATTCTGCTGAATATTCGATTTTTTCAAAAATTGTATTATTTTTGAATTCGTCTTTTTTGGCAGAAATTTAATCTTCTCGGTTGAAAATTTATATTTTTGGTTAAAAATTAATCTACTTCGTAGAAAAAAAATGTTCTCGGTTTTAGTTGTATTTTCTTGGTGAAAAATTCAATTCTTTGGTTAAAACATATTCTACTTTGAAAAAAATTGAACAATTTTGTGAAAAAGTTTTTTTTTTTTGTTGAAAGTTCAATGGTTTTGCTAAAAATTCGTCTTTTTGGGTTAAAAATTCAACTAGTTTTTTTTAGAAAATTCAAGGATTTGGTTCACATTTAACATTGTTTTTTGAAAAAAAAACAATTTTTTTGAAAAGTATCCTTTTTGTTTGAAAAGTTAAAAGGTTTTGTTGAAAATTCGTCTTTTTGATTGACTTCAACTTTGTTTTTATTTAAAATAAAAATTTTTTTGGGCTCAAATATCAATTGTGCATTACATTTTTTCTTGAGAATTTGTCTCTTTTGGTTAAAAATTAATCTACTTTGTAGAAAATTCCACAGTATTGTTAAAAGTCAATATTTTGTTTGAAGATTCTTCATTTTAGTTGAAAATTCATCACTTTGTTTGAAAATTCAAACTATTCCATTAAAAAATCTTTTTTTTTTTTAGGTTAATATTTATTTTTGAGCTGGAAATTTAACTATTTCATTTTTGGTGAAACATTGATATTTTTTATTATAAAATTCAACAAAATCAGGGTGTCTAGCGACCTTGAAAAACCTTGAAAACCTGGAATTCACCTTGATTTTTTTGAAAACCTTGAAAACCTGGAAACCTCCTTTAATTTTTCACGAGAACCTTGAATTTGAATTTTTTTTTGCTTTTAAACCAGTTATTTTATTGAAATGTGAAGAGTAATTGAAATCTTTTAGTCTATTATTAAAGAAAAATCTCGTTTAGAAGAAATATTGCTACTGAACAATTTTTTATTTATCAAGATATAGTATGATTTGAAATCATTCAATGATTTCAACGAATACAAGATTTCACAAATATTTGAAAGATTTGATACAAAATTTATTGAAGATTTTAAAAATATACAAGAATTTCAAAGATTTCAAAAAGGGTACACACAGTACACCAGATTTCGAAGATTTAAAAAAATTTCAGAGATTTTAAACGATTTCAACATTTTTTAGAAGATTCTATAAGATTTCACAAAGATTTTAAATACTTCAATGATTTCAAACAAATACGAAAGATTCCAGAAAGATTTCACAAATGTTTCAAAGATTTTATAAAAAATGTATTCAAAATGTATTTCAATGATTTTAAATGAATGCAAAAGATTTCAGAAAGATCTTACAAATATTTCAAAGAATTCACAAGGATTTCAAAAGATTTCAAGAATTTCAAAGATTGTAAAACATTAAAAAGATTTTAAACTATTTCCAAATTTTTTTAGAAGATTTCACAAAGATTTTAAAAGATTTCACAAAGATATTAAAATATTTCAATGATTTCAAACGAATAAAAACGATTTCACAAACAAAGAATAATTTCACAAATATTTCATAGATTACATAATGATTTCAAAAGATTTCAAAAATTTTCGCAAAGTTTTCAAAGATTTTACAACAATTTTTTAACATTCCAAAAAATTTTCAAAGATTTCACAAAGATTTTTAATACTTTAACAGATTTCAACGAATTCACAAAGATTTTAAAAGCTTTCTTTGGAAACTGTTGGCCAATAAAAAATCAAAAGGGGCTCATTTTTTGCAGGTATAAAAAACGGTTATTTCGTTATTCGATGTAAAAAAAGTAGACCTGGAAAAACTTGATTTCTTGACCTCGAAAACCTGGAAAAGACCTTGAATTTTATTTCTAAGAATCGCTGGACACCCTGAATATGTATAATCAGATTTTCGTTAAAAAAATTAGAGCTCATTAATATTATTCCTATTAAAATAAATTATCCAGTATGTACCGTTATTCAGTTAGCACCAGTCTCCCCTAAAATTAAAAAAAAAAGATTTATTACAACAAAATTTGAAAATTGTTTTATATTATAAATCACTCTTTCTCCGAGTAAAATGCCCGAAATTTGAAGTTAAAATATGAGATATCTCCCCTCGAGTTAAAATCTAAGAAACTGTTCTAGGAACTCCGTGGGCGCCGTATAAAACGCCGCTGATTTGTTTCCGTGGTTCAGTGAGGCTGGTGCTCGTGTGAATGGTCGTCTCGACCATTGACCATTCTTAAGTGCATCTTTGTCCTCAGTTTTTTTTTTCGAAAAAGATTATCAAAATTAAATTTTAGATCGAATTAAAATTTGTATTTCAATTGCTGTTGTCATTAATTAGTTAATTAGTGTTAGTGAGAGTGAAAATTAAAAATCAGAGTGTATGTGTTCCGATCCGTGAATAACATTTTTATTCAGAAACATTTCTTTAGGGGTTGTCGAGATGCGAGGCGTCGCGACGCTCATCCTTTTTGGGGTGATCATCGCATTTTCGAGTTCAAATACTGTTCCGGATGAAGGTACGAATTAAATAAAAAATACTGAAAAATAACGTGTTCAAATCGTTTGACTTAGATTTGGAAATAGGGGAGACTGGTACACAGTGGATAATGTGCATTTTCGCAATAGGAATAATATTAGAGTAGATTATATCTATTATTCTACTCTAATATTATTCCTATTATGAAAAATGTAAAAAATGTACATTATCCAGTATGCAACAGTCTTCCCTAATAATTTAGGCGATGACTAGTATTAAATTATCCAGTATGTACTGGTATCCAGTGTGTACCAGTCTCCCCTGAAAAAGACGTTTTTGTAAACAAAAATGGGAATCTGTTTAAAAAAATATTTTTGAGATGAAATTGAGGTATTTTTATTTAAAAAATGAGAGAATTTATTAATTTCAAGTTCAAACAAGAAACATTCGATTATAGAGTTTGGAAAAAAAATATTTGTTTAGTACAATATGTTTTTTTTTTCACTTTTTATAACTAATTTTGTAGCGTTTGATATTTGATGATTGTATTTTTAATAAACAAATAATATTTATTGAAACACAATTTTTTTGAATTGTTTAAATTTGAGAATTTTCCGTTCGGATATTATATAATTTTGCAGTTTTCTGTCGGAAATTTTCTTATTGTTGAATAGTATTACATTATGTACTGGTATCCAGTGTGTACCAGTCTCCCCTGAAAAAGACGTTTTTGTAAACGAAAATGGAAATCTGTTTTAAAAAATATTTTTGAGATGAAATGAAGGTATTTTTATTTAAAAAATGAGAGAATTTGTTAATTTGAAGTTCAGAAAAGAAGGATTCGATTGAAATTTAAAAAAAAAAATTTTTTAGTACAATTTTTTTTTCACTTTTTATAACTATTTTTGTAGAGTTTGATATTTTTTTGTTTCGTCATTTTGTTTTTTAAACTTGAGTCATTTAAAATAAAAATATTGATTTTCCCAGCTACACTTTCTGCGGAAAATCCAAATAATATTTTTCATCTAAAATATCTGATATTTCTATTTTTAAGTATTTTATTTAAAATTTCCTAATTTTAGGTTTCAAATAACAGATCGCCAGTTTTTTATCATAAAAACAAAAAAACAAAAGTTCAGATAAAGTTGCGTAATTAGTGAAGAAAATGAATTTAACTCTAATGTTAGTTGTTAAAAAAGTAATATTAAAATTACAATTTGTATAATTGTTATTAGAGTTTTTTTTTCGCTATGTACATTTTTTATGAATTTTTTTTAATTTTTCGTATGAAAAAAGTTCGGAAAAATCAGTATTTTTGAAAGAAAATTAAAACACACTTTGTTTGAATGTTTAAAAATATTTAAATTTGTGGAAAAATATTTTTGGCTTTGAATAAAATTGAAATTGTAGAAATATACGATTGTACAATCGCATGTCAACATTTTGTCCATCACACGTCGATGCAAGAATCGAACAGGACAATTTTGCACACATTGCGACACGGTCGCATTACTGAAACCTGTCCTGGGTTTCAGCAAAAACCCCGGTAGTTGCAGCTGGGTAGCGAGTTCAGTAAACTTTTATAAGAATTATTGTTATTCCTTTCAATCATTTTCATTAAAAAATAATAATAATTTTTATAATCAATTATTAAGGGACAACTGAGAAATCCCGAAAAATAAAATTCCCGGCATTGTAAAATTCCTTAATTGGAAAATTCCCGTAAAATAACATTCCCAAGACGACTGAAAAATCGCGAAAAATAAAATTCCTGACACTGCAAGGAAAAAATTTCATCCAGAAACAATATATATTTGATAATTGTATTTTTAGTTTTACGGGAATTTTACAGTGTCGGGAATTTTGTTTTTCAGGATTTTTCAGTCTTCTCGAATTCCTGACAATTTATAATATTACCGAATTTAAAAATTGCCGAAGAATAAAATTCCCGACACGACTGAAAAATCCCAAAAAATAAAATCCCATCACTGTAAAATTTCGACTAATAAATTTTTCGAATAATAAACAATTGATTTTTTTATAAATATTATTTATTCATTGAAAACACAATAATCAAATATTTTCATCAAAACAAATGTATTTTTAATGTTCAAAGTTTCTAAAATTATTGTTTGAATTTGAAATAACAATAATTTTAAAAAAATCCGAATACAATTTTTTGGAATTATTGTTATTTCAAATTCAAACAATAATTTTTAAAACTTTAAACATTAAAAAAATTTCTATACAAATATTTGATTATTGTATTTTTATCAATAAATAATATTTATAAAAAATTTTAATTGTCCAAATTCGGGAATTTTCTATTTCGGATATTTTATAATTGGGCAATTTTCTGTCCAGAATTTTATTATTCGGGAATTTCCGAATTCGGTAATATTATAAACTATCGGGAATTTTTCAATGTCGGGAATTTTATTTTTGAGATTAGGATTGGGGAGACGATTAAAAAATCCCGAAAAATAAATATCCCGACACTGTAAAATTCCCAAAAAAGAAAATATTCGAAATAGAAAATTCCTGAAATTGTAAAATCGAATTTGAAAATTCCCAAATGATGAAATTCCCGACAGATACTAGAAAATTATCGAATTTAAACTATCAAAAAAATTATTTTTTAATAAATCATTTTTATTCTCTGAAAATAGAATATTTAAATCAAGTTTTGGAGGTTTAATATATTTTTTAAAAGTATGTTTGAATTTGAAATGACATTAATCAAGAAAAATATTTATTAATGCAAAAGAATAATACAAGACCAAGATTTGTATTACAAGAGCAATAATTTGAAAAAAAACTACTACGCACATTTTCAAAGAAAAAAAACTTGCATTGCGAATTTTTTGAAATTATTTTAATTTTAAATTTAAATCATAATTTTATTATTATTTTATTATTTTATAATATCAATCGAGAACAAATTTTCATTGTTTAAATTTTCTGTCGTGAATTTTATTATTTGTAAATTTTCAAATTTGGTAATATTATAAACTGTCGAGGAGTTCATTTTTTAGGAATTTTGGGCGACTGAAAAATCCCAAAAAAGAAAATATTTGAGTGATAAAATTCCCGAGAGAAAATTCCTGTATTATAAAATATCCGAACTAGAAAATTCATAAAGCATAAAATTCCCGATTTTAAATAATTGATGAATTTTTTTCTATAGATATTGTTCAATCATTGAAAATACAATAATCAAATATTTTTACCAAACCCAATTTTTGTAATGTTCGAAGATTTTTTTTATAATTAGGATTCAAAATAACAATAATTGAAAAATATATATTTCTGGATGAAAAATTTTGTTTGAATAAGTGCATAATTTAAAAAAAAAATTACAAGAAACATTCTGAAAAATCAAATTTGTATTAAAAAATAAATAAAGAGAAATTTCAAGATCAACCAGTGAACGCTTCGAATGAAAAAAATTCTCCCTTTTTCTCTAAACCTGACAATATTTTTCAAGCAAACTTTGCAGAATTAGATTCAGCACTGATTTCTCTCCAAATTTCTTTTTTTTTTTTTAATCAAAAATTAGATTTTTGCGAAAGTTTTTGTAATTTTTTTTACCACGAACATTTTCAAACCAAAATTTTGATTCAGGGATATATTTTTAAAAATTTATTCTTATTTTGAATTCAAAAAATAATTTTAAAAAGCTCTAAACATTAAAAAACAATTTTTCTCTGATCAAAATATTTGATGATTGTATTTTTGATACACAAATCATATTCACTGAAATGCAATTCATTTAATTCTTTATTAATTTGGGAATTTTCTGTTCGGATATTTTATAATTCGGCATTTTTCTGACGGAAATTTTCTTATTTGGCAATTTTTAAAATCGGCAATATTAACTTTTTATCCGATTTAGAATTTTTGGAAAATGTGCGAAAAACATGTTTTTTCAGATTAAATCATATGCACACATTTTGGAAAAAATTGAATATGTCGAACCTGAAATTTCTTCAATGTTAATGAAAGAAACATCATTTTTCTTTTTCAGAAAAAAAATTTTTCGCGGTCTAGGATCTTTCTTCGCGATTTTTGAACGTTTTAAACACCACAAAAAGATTTTTTCCATCAAAGCAAAATAATGGCCAGTTTCTTTGGTTTAATTTAAAGAAAATTCAGGTTCAACAAAAATTTGTTTGAATTTTCAAATAAAAAAAAGTGAACAGAAAATATTAACCGAAGTTGAGCTTGAGCTTGAGGTTAAGCTTAAACGATTCGATTAATTTTATAATTTTCACTTTGCCCCATTAAATAGATTAAATAATCAATATCAATAATAATTTAAATTTTAGAGTAATTGTGACTGAAATATTTTTGTTTCGTAAATTATAATTAGAAAAAGGTTGATAAACAAAGTTGTTTTTTTAATAAGCACTGTGAGAATGCGTCATCTGCTAGAAGTGCATAGACAATGCACTAGCTTCTTCAATTAAGGAAATTGGACGTTACGGTTTTTAATGCCCCTTTAATTTAGGGAACCGTATCTAACGTAGATTTTCTTTGATTCATTGTACGTCACCACTATTTAGGACCAAGCCTAATTCACGGCCAGTTAATAATTATTAAACTAAATTTTCATTCTAAGCACAAATTGAAGTTACACGTATCAAAATTTTCATTATGATTAATTATTTCTGTTGATTATTGAAAGAAACTTTTTTATTATATTTAATTATTGAAAATGATGTTTAAATGGGACAATTGAAAAATTCCGAGAAATGAAATTCCCGAATTGGAAAAATCCCAAAGAATAAAATTCCCGAAAAATAAAATTTCCGAATAATAATGTTCTCGGATTGAAAAATCCCCGACAGTTCATAATATCACCAATTATATAATTACCGAATTGAGAAATTCCCAAATAATAAAATTTCCGAACAGCTTAGAATTTTACCGACTAATGAAATTCCCGACAGTTTAATTAATATTATCGAATTTGAAAATTACCGGATAATAAAATTCCCGACAGAAAATTGTTAAATCATAAAATATCCGAACTAGAAAATTCCCGAATTTAAACAATTTAATTTTTTTAGAAATATTATTTATTTATTCATTTTAGTAATATTATAAACCGGCAGGAATTTTATTATTTGGGAATTTTCTAATTACATAATATTATAAACTGCTCAAGAATTTTATTATTCGGAAAATTTATTATTCGGGAATTTTCATATTCGGAAATTTCTGGATTTGGTGATATTATAAACAATCAGGAATTTTATTATTCTGGAATTTTCTAATTTCGTAATATTAAAAACTGTTCGGGAATTTTATTATTCACGAATTTCACAATTCGGTAATATTATACACTGTTCAGCAATGTTATTACTCGAGAATTTTCCAATTCGGGAATTTTATTATTCGGGAATTTTTCTATTCGAAAATTTTCGAATTCGGTAATATTATAAATTGTTCAGCAATTTTATTATTTCGGAATTTTCCAAATCGGCAATGTTATAGACTGTTCGGAAATTTTATTATCCGGGAATTTTCCCATTCAGGAATTTCATTATTTGTGAGTTTTTCAATTCAGTAATATTATAAACTGTTCAAGAATTTCATGATTCGGG
>CAKNXH010080441.1:0-14510 GCA_932178445.1 Andricus quercusramuli | reverse complement strand
ATATTCACCGAATTTGTCCAGCTCTTTAGAATTTAGTTCTACTGCTTAGCTGGTTTGTTAAGCGTGTTAGAATGACTATCCATAGCATGAGAGAAAATTTTAAAAATCAGAGAAGCAATAACTCTGGTTTTTTCGAAAAATTCTCATTTTTTGGAAGGATATGAAGCGAAAATATTCATCGAATCTTTCCAGCTCTATAAGGTAAAGGTACCTATCATGAAACATGTCCCAATTATGAAACATTTTGACAAATAATTCGATTCATAAATAATTTCAAGGTATATTTTTGAATACAAATTACTATATTAATAATTATGAAAGTTAGGCTTCTTATCTATATAAAAATCCAGTATGGTTCTGAAGTTTTAAACACTGAAAAATAATTTTAATTATCTAACCTCCTCACTCGGGAAAATTGACTGCCATTTATTCGAGTCAGAAGGCTTGAATGTTCAACAAAAAATAGAATAGTTAAGCGTTAAGTTAAACAAATTAATTTTTAACGAAAAAAAACGATTTTCAATCAAACAGTTCAATTTTCAACTAATGTGATGAATTTTCAACTGAAATGATGAATCTTCAACTGGAATAGTTGAATTTTATACCAAAAAGGTACAACAAATTTTCACCAAACATTTTAATTAAAAAAAAAGATCAATCATCTATCAAACAGTTAAATTGTTGTCTAAAAAGACACTTTTTAACCAAAAATAAAATAGTTAAATTTTCTGTTCAAAAAAACTAATTTCAAACAAGAAAAAAATATGAATTTTTAACCAAGTGATCAATTTTCAAATGAAATGATGAATCTTTAACTGAAATAATTGAATCTTAAAACAAACAGATAAATTTTCAATTAAAATGATGAATCTTTCACTGAAATGGTTGAATTTTCAACCAAAAAGATGAATATTCAACCGTGAAGATTAATTTTCTAAAAAAGAATACAAATTTTCAACACAATATATGAATTTTCAACTAAGTTGTTGAATTTTCAACTGAAAATGGTATATTTTTAACCAACAGTTGAATTTTACAAAAAAAAAAGAAGAATTTTCAACAAAAAATAGAATAGTCAAACGTTAAGTTAAACAAATTAATTTTTAACGAAAAAAACCGGATTTTCAATCAAACAGTTCAATTTTCGACAAATGTGATGAATTTTCAACTGAAATGATGAATCTTCAACTGGAATAGTTGAATTTTATACCAAAAAGGTACAAGAAATTTTCACAAAATATTGTAATTGAGAAAGAGATCAATTATATCAAACAGTTAAGGTGTCGTCTAAAAAAGATACATTTTTGATCAAAAATAGAATAGTTAAATTTTCTTTCAAAAAAGAACTAATTTCTAACAAAAAAAAGCGAACTTCCAACAAAATAGTTACATTTTCAACTGGAATAGATAAATTTTCAGTGAGAAAAATTGATTTTCAACAAGGTCGTCAAATTTTCAATCAGAAATGAATTTTCAATTAGAATGATGAATCTTCAACTGGGATAATTGAATTTTATACCAAAAAGGTACAACAAATTTTCACCAAATATTCCCATTTTTAA
The DNA here is from genome assembly GCA_932178445.1 of Andricus quercusramuli. NCBI lineage: Eukaryota > Metazoa > Arthropoda > Insecta > Hymenoptera > Cynipidae > Andricus > Andricus quercusramuli. The sequence continues at coordinate 12,948 of CAKNXH010080441.1, read as the reverse complement.
ATAAAAGAGATCAATTATCAATTTAACAGTTAAATTTTCGTCCAAAAAAATACAATTTTAACCAAAGATGAAATAGTTAAATTTTCTGTTAAAAAAAAACTAATTTATAGCAAAAAAAAAACGAATTTTCAACAATATAGTTAAATTTTCGACTGGAATAATTAAAGTTTTAGTAAAAAAAAAACTGATTTTCAACATGGTCGTTAAATTTGCAATCAGGGATGAATTCTCAATTAAAATGATGAATCTTCAACGAAAAGAACTTATTTTTTAAAAAGAGTTACACTTTTAACGAAGGAGTTAAATTTTCAACTGAAATAGATGAATTATCAACAAACAATGTAATGTAATTTAAATTTCAACCAAAAAAGATTTCAATTTTGAATGTAAAACAGTCAAGTTCGACCAAACAAGACAAATTTTCAAGAAAAGTTGTGTTTTGAATTAAAAAATACTTTTCAGTCAACAGAGAAAACAAATTTAAAAGAACTGTTGAATATTCAAGGAAAAATATGAATTTTCAACGAAGAAGAATAATTTTTTATAAAAAAGGACGAATAATCAATAAAACACAGGAAGTTATTATAGAGCACAATAAAAGAAAGAAAACGAAAAGGATACTTAGCCTAATATTTGATTCACACTTTACTTTGACCAAGTTTCTTAAGTTTTGACTTCATCCTACATGGTTGTTTCTTCTTTTTCATTCACCTAAATAAAAACTCATTCCCTATAACAAACATTTTTTAGCAAAAATAAAATATAATTCACTTCGTTCACGAAAACTACCCTTTGTATAGGTTAGGTTTCTCAATTTTAATGAAAACTTGTATTCAATTTATTTATCTCTATGAGCGATTGAAATAAAAGTTCATTGTACCATTTAGTTCGATTTGATATAGAAAATAATATAAAATAAGCCATATTGATAAGAAAAAAAGACATTTCTTTGCTGTTCCATAATATGGACACCCATTATGGAACACCGGTACAAGAGTCAAAAAGTTGTTTCATAATAGGTACATAAAGGTCGTTCCGTATTTTCATAAATATAATAACTTTGCCTAAACTCAATTAAACTTTTAATAGCTGTTTCGCATTCAGAAAAGATCAGCGCATTCATTGATATAATTATTTTGTAAATATATTCTACTATCGTTCAAAAATTAACGAAAATCTCAAAACCTCCTCAAAATTTGTCTCATGATAGGTACCTGTACCTTAGAATTTAGTTGTACTGTGTGGGTGGGTTGTGGAGGGTGTTAGAATGACAATCCATAGGCTAAGGACCATCCAAAAAATCATAGAAGAAACGAAATTGACTTTTCCGAGCCAGTGTCATTTTTCCGAAGTATAAGAATGGGAAATATTCACTGAATCTTTCCAGCCTTAGAAAATTTAGATTTACTGCGTAGGTCGGTTCAGGGGGCTGCTAAAATGACAATCCATAGCCTGAAAATCACCTCAAAAAATCAGAGAGGCAATAACTTCCTTTATAGAAACGAATCATACTACTGGGGTTTCAAGGGGATGTTCAAGGGGATGTCAGAACAACAATATTTATCCAAAACCGCTCAAAAAATTATTAGGGTATAAACTTCTAGTATTTTTCAAAATTGTTCACGTTCCCATTTATAGGATTGACAAATATTCACGGAGTTTTTAAGGTGAATTCGGACCGGTTTTAATTCAGGAGTGTTTTTAGGGTGATGTTATAATATCATCCCTTAGTCAGGAAACTCCCTCGAAAATTTAAGAGGTATTTGTAAAATTTTACTTTGGAATTTTTTGATAAAAAATTATTAAAATTCACTAACATTGCCCCCATTAGAATACATTATCCAGTGTGACTGGTGTTCAGTAGGTACCAGTCTTCAATAAAATTTGTAGAATAAGGGTTTATTCAGAAAAATTAGATTATTGGAAATTATTTTTTATTCTAAATCACTCTCATTTAGAGTAAAGTCCCAAGTAGACACTGGATAATGCGAATTTTCTCATAATATTATTGATATTAATGTATTATAATAATAGTGTACAAAAAGTATAATCAGATTCTTATACAAAAATTATTAGAAATATTATTTTTATTCAAAGAAATTATCCTGTATTGGCTGGTATTCAGTTAGCACCAGACTCCCCTAAAATTGTTGGAATAAGTGTTTATTTGAAAAATTAAATTTTTCGAAAATTTCTTCTGTTTTAAATCACTTTTATTCAGAGAAAAGTCCCGAGTACACACTGGATAATGCGAAATTTCTCATAATAGGAATGATATTAATGTATTCTAATGATTCTATACAAAAGTATAATCAGACGTTTTTTAAGAAAGTATTACTTTTTTAAAAGTACTTTTAAAAGTATTAAAAGTATTATAGTTCATTAGCACTAATCTTCCCTAAAACTTGTAGAATCAAGGTTGAAATTCATGTCTTTTGATGAGAATTTGCCTTTTTCAGTAGAAAATTAATCTTCCTCGTCGAAAATTTACGATTTTAGTTGAAAATTCAACTTTATGGTGAAAAATTAATCTAATTTGTAGGAAAGTTAACGATTTTGTTAAAAAGTAATTTTTTGTTCAAAAATTCAATTGTTCTGTTGAAAATTCGTCTTTTTGGAATAGAAATTCAACTAATTTGATCGAATAATTTATTTATTTGCTTGAAAATTTGAAGATATCGTTGAACATCTTTTTTTATTAAAAATTATTATTTTTTTTTTCAATTGAAAATTTAAGTATTCCAGTTGAAGATTCTTCATTTTAGTTGAAAATTCATTCCTTGATTACAAATTTTACTATTTTCTTGCATATTATCTTTTTTGTAAAAGATTTACTTTTTAATTGAAATTGTACGTATTTCATTTTTGGTTGAAAATTTATATTTTTTAGTTGAAGATTTATCTACTTGGTTGAAAGTTGAACTACTTTGTTAAAAATTCATTTTTCTGGTTGAAGATTCTTGATTTCATTTGCAAATAATTTGGTTGAAAATTCAACTATTTTGTTGAAAATTCGGTCTTATTGGTTGAAAATTACCTTATTTAACTGAAAATTTAACTTATACATTTTTTATTGTCAGTTTATCTTTTTCAGTTGAAAATTCAACTAGTGGGTTTATTTCGTTGAAAGTTCCTCGCTTTGGTTGAAAATTAAATTATTTTCTTAAAAATTAGTTGTTTTCTGGTTGAAAATTTATTTTTTAACTGTAGATTTAACTATTACAGTCGAAAATTCATTCTTTAATACTATTCCTATTTAAAATGAAATTATTCATTTTTTTTTAGTTGAAAATTTAACTACTTGGTTGAAAATTGAACTACTTTCTTAAAAATTCATTTTTCTGGCTGAAGATTCTTGATTTCAATTGAAAATAATTTGGTTGGAAATTTAACTATTTTGTTGAAAATTGGCTTTTATTGGTTGAAAATTAACTGATTTAACTGAAAATTTAACTTATACATTTTTTATTGTCAGTTTATCTTTTTCAGTTGAAAATTGAACTAGTGGGTTGAATATTCATTTATTTCGTTGAAAATTGCTCTATTTTGGTAGAAAATTTATCTTTTTAGTTGAAAATCCTACTACTTGGTGAAATTTGAACTACTTGTTAAAAATTAATTTTTAGTTTTTTGAGTTTAGTTAAAAATTTCTCGCCTCGCTTGAAAATTTAATTATTTTGTTAAAAATGAGTTGTTTTCTGGTTGAAGATTTATTTTTTAAATGTAGATTTAACTATTACAGTCGAAAATTCATTCTTTAATACTATTCCTATTTAAAATGAAATTATTCATTTTTTTTAGTTGAAAATTTAACTACTTGGTAGAAAATTGAACTACTTTCTTAAAAATTCATTTTTCTGGCTGAAGATTCTTCATTTCAGTTGAAAATAATTTGGTTGAAAATTTAACTATTTTGTTAAAAATTCGGTTTTATTGGTTGAAAATTAACTTATTTAACTGAAAATTTAACTTATACATTTTTGATTGTTAGTTTATCTTTTCAGTTGAAAATTCAACTAGTGGGTTGAATATTCATCTATTTCGTTGAAAATTTGTCTATTTCGGTATAAAATTTATCTTTTTAGTTGAAAATCCCACTACTTGGTTAATATTTGAACTACTTGTTAAAAATTAATTTTTAGATTTTTGAGTTTAGTTAAAAATTTCTCGCTTTGGTTGAAAATTTAATTATTTTGTTAAAAATGAGTTGTTTTCTGGTTGAAAATTTATTTTTTAAATGTAGATTTAACTATTACAGTCGAAAATTCATTCTTTAATACTATTCCTATTTAAAATAAAATTATTCATTCTTTTTTAGTTGAAAATTTAACTATTTGGTTGAAAATTGAACTACTTTGTTAAAAATTCATTTTTCTGGTTGAAGATTCTTGATTTCATTTGAAAATATTTTGGTTGAAAATTCAACTATTTTGTTGAAAATTCGGTCTTATTGGTTGAAAATTAACTTATTTAACTGAAAATTTAACTTATACATTTTTTATTGTCATTTTATCTTTTTCAGTTGAAAATTGAATCAGTGGGTTGAATATTCATCTATTTCGTTGAAAATTTGTCTATTTTGGTAGAAAATTAATCTTTATAGTTGAAAATTCAACTACTTGGTTAATATTCGAACTACTTGTTAAAAATTCATTTTTTAGTTTCTTTCGGTTTAGTTAAAAATTCCTCGCTTTGGTTGAAAATTAGATTATTTTGTTAAAAATAAGTTGTTTTCTGATTGAAAATTTATTTTTTAAATGCAGATTTAACTATTCCAGTCGAAAATTAATCATTTTAGTTAAAAATTTATCTCGTTGATTAAAAATTGGACTATTCTGCTGAATATTCGATTTTTTCAAAAATTGTATTATTTTTGAATTCGTCTTTTTTGGCAGAAATTTAATCTTCTCGGTTGAAAATTTATATTTTTGGTTAAAAATTAATCTACTTCGTAGAAAAAAAATGTTCTCGGTTTTAGTTGTATTTTCTTGGTGAAAAATTCAATTCTTTGGTTAAAACATATTCTACTTTGAAAAAAATTGAACAATTTTGTGAAAAAGTTTTTTTTTTTTGTTGAAAGTTCAATGGTTTTGCTAAAAATTCGTCTTTTTGGGTTAAAAATTCAACTAGTTTTTTTTAGAAAATTCAAGGATTTGGTTCACATTTAACATTGTTTTTTGAAAAAAAAACAATTTTTTTGAAAAGTATCCTTTTTGTTTGAAAAGTTAAAAGGTTTTGTTGAAAATTCGTCTTTTTGATTGACTTCAACTTTGTTTTTATTTAAAATAAAAATTTTTTTGGGCTCAAATATCAATTGTGCATTACATTTTTTCTTGAGAATTTGTCTCTTTTGGTTAAAAATTAATCTACTTTGTAGAAAATTCCACAGTATTGTTAAAAGTCAATATTTTGTTTGAAGATTCTTCATTTTAGTTGAAAATTCATCACTTTGTTTGAAAATTCAAACTATTCCATTAAAAAATCTTTTTTTTTTTTAGGTTAATATTTATTTTTGAGCTGGAAATTTAACTATTTCATTTTTGGTGAAACATTGATATTTTTTATTATAAAATTCAACAAAATCAGGGTGTCTAGCGACCTTGAAAAACCTTGAAAACCTGGAATTCACCTTGATTTTTTTGAAAACCTTGAAAACCTGGAAACCTCCTTTAATTTTTCACGAGAACCTTGAATTTGAATTTTTTTTTGCTTTTAAACCAGTTATTTTATTGAAATGTGAAGAGTAATTGAAATCTTTTAGTCTATTATTAAAGAAAAATCTCGTTTAGAAGAAATATTGCTACTGAACAATTTTTTATTTATCAAGATATAGTATGATTTGAAATCATTCAATGATTTCAACGAATACAAGATTTCACAAATATTTGAAAGATTTGATACAAAATTTATTGAAGATTTTAAAAATATACAAGAATTTCAAAGATTTCAAAAAGGGTACACACAGTACACCAGATTTCGAAGATTTAAAAAAATTTCAGAGATTTTAAACGATTTCAACATTTTTTAGAAGATTCTATAAGATTTCACAAAGATTTTAAATACTTCAATGATTTCAAACAAATACGAAAGATTCCAGAAAGATTTCACAAATGTTTCAAAGATTTTATAAAAAATGTATTCAAAATGTATTTCAATGATTTTAAATGAATGCAAAAGATTTCAGAAAGATCTTACAAATATTTCAAAGAATTCACAAGGATTTCAAAAGATTTCAAGAATTTCAAAGATTGTAAAACATTAAAAAGATTTTAAACTATTTCCAAATTTTTTTAGAAGATTTCACAAAGATTTTAAAAGATTTCACAAAGATATTAAAATATTTCAATGATTTCAAACGAATAAAAACGATTTCACAAACAAAGAATAATTTCACAAATATTTCATAGATTACATAATGATTTCAAAAGATTTCAAAAATTTTCGCAAAGTTTTCAAAGATTTTACAACAATTTTTTAACATTCCAAAAAATTTTCAAAGATTTCACAAAGATTTTTAATACTTTAACAGATTTCAACGAATTCACAAAGATTTTAAAAGCTTTCTTTGGAAACTGTTGGCCAATAAAAAATCAAAAGGGGCTCATTTTTTGCAGGTATAAAAAACGGTTATTTCGTTATTCGATGTAAAAAAAGTAGACCTGGAAAAACTTGATTTCTTGACCTCGAAAACCTGGAAAAGACCTTGAATTTTATTTCTAAGAATCGCTGGACACCCTGAATATGTATAATCAGATTTTCGTTAAAAAAATTAGAGCTCATTAATATTATTCCTATTAAAATAAATTATCCAGTATGTACCGTTATTCAGTTAGCACCAGTCTCCCCTAAAATTAAAAAAAAAAGATTTATTACAACAAAATTTGAAAATTGTTTTATATTATAAATCACTCTTTCTCCGAGTAAAATGCCCGAAATTTGAAGTTAAAATATGAGATATCTCCCCTCGAGTTAAAATCTAAGAAACTGTTCTAGGAACTCCGTGGGCGCCGTATAAAACGCCGCTGATTTGTTTCCGTGGTTCAGTGAGGCTGGTGCTCGTGTGAATGGTCGTCTCGACCATTGACCATTCTTAAGTGCATCTTTGTCCTCAGTTTTTTTTTTCGAAAAAGATTATCAAAATTAAATTTTAGATCGAATTAAAATTTGTATTTCAATTGCTGTTGTCATTAATTAGTTAATTAGTGTTAGTGAGAGTGAAAATTAAAAATCAGAGTGTATGTGTTCCGATCCGTGAATAACATTTTTATTCAGAAACATTTCTTTAGGGGTTGTCGAGATGCGAGGCGTCGCGACGCTCATCCTTTTTGGGGTGATCATCGCATTTTCGAGTTCAAATACTGTTCCGGATGAAGGTACGAATTAAATAAAAAATACTGAAAAATAACGTGTTCAAATCGTTTGACTTAGATTTGGAAATAGGGGAGACTGGTACACAGTGGATAATGTGCATTTTCGCAATAGGAATAATATTAGAGTAGATTATATCTATTATTCTACTCTAATATTATTCCTATTATGAAAAATGTAAAAAATGTACATTATCCAGTATGCAACAGTCTTCCCTAATAATTTAGGCGATGACTAGTATTAAATTATCCAGTATGTACTGGTATCCAGTGTGTACCAGTCTCCCCTGAAAAAGACGTTTTTGTAAACAAAAATGGGAATCTGTTTAAAAAAATATTTTTGAGATGAAATTGAGGTATTTTTATTTAAAAAATGAGAGAATTTATTAATTTCAAGTTCAAACAAGAAACATTCGATTATAGAGTTTGGAAAAAAAATATTTGTTTAGTACAATATGTTTTTTTTTTCACTTTTTATAACTAATTTTGTAGCGTTTGATATTTGATGATTGTATTTTTAATAAACAAATAATATTTATTGAAACACAATTTTTTTGAATTGTTTAAATTTGAGAATTTTCCGTTCGGATATTATATAATTTTGCAGTTTTCTGTCGGAAATTTTCTTATTGCTGAATAGTATTACATTATGTACTGGTATCCAGTGTGTACCAGTCTCCCCTGAAAAAGACGTTTTTGTAAACGAAAATGGAAATCTGTTTTAAAAAATATTTTTGAGATGAAATGAAGGTATTTTTATTTAAAAAATGAGAGAATTTGTTAATTTGAAGTTCAGAAAAGAAGGATTCGATTGAAATTTAAAAAAAAAAATTTTTTAGTACAATTTTTTTTTCACTTTTTATAACTATTTTTGTAGAGTTTGATATTTTTTTGTTTCGTCATTTTGTTTTTTAAACTTGAGTCATTTAAAATAAAAATATTGATTTTCCCAGCTACACTTTCTGCGGAAAATCCAAATAATATTTTTCATCTAAAATATCTGATATTTCTATTTTTAAGTATTTTATTTAAAATTTCCTAATTTTAGGTTTCAAATAACAGATCGCCAGTTTTTTATCATAAAAACAAAAAAACAAAAGTTCAGATAAAGTTGCGTAATTAGTGAAGAAAATGAATTTAACTCTAATGTTAGTTGTTAAAAAAGTAATATTAAAATTACAATTTGTATAATTGTTATTAGAGTTTTTTTTTCGCTATGTACATTTTTTATGAATTTTTTTTAATTTTTCGTATGAAAAAAGTTCGGAAAAATCAGTATTTTTGAAAGAAAATTAAAACACACTTTGTTTGAATGTTTAAAAATATTTAAATTTGTGGAAAAATATTTTTGGCTTTGAATAAAATTGAAATTGTAGAAATATACGATTGTACAATCGCATGTCAACATTTTGTCCATCACACGTCGATGCAAGAATCGAACAGGACAATTTTGCACACATTGCGACACGGTCGCATTACTGAAACCTGTCCTGGGTTTCAGCAAAAACCCCGGTAGTTGCAGCTGGGTAGCGAGTTCAGTAAACTTTTATAAGAATTATTGTTATTCCTTTCAATCATTTTCATTAAAAAATAATAATAATTTTTATAATCAATTATTAAGGGACAACTGAGAAATCCCGAAAAATAAAATTCCCGGCATTGTAAAATTCCTTAATTGGAAAATTCCCGTAAAATAACATTCCCAAGACGACTGAAAAATCGCGAAAAATAAAATTCCTGACACTGCAAGGAAAAAATTTCATCCAGAAACAATATATATTTGATAATTGTATTTTTAGTTTTACGGGAATTTTACAGTGTCGGGAATTTTGTTTTTCAGGATTTTTCAGTCTTCTCGAATTCCTGACAATTTATAATATTACCGAATTTAAAAATTGCCGAAGAATAAAATTCCCGACACGACTGAAAAATCCCAAAAAATAAAATCCCATCACTGTAAAATTTCGACTAATAAATTTTTCGAATAATAAACAATTGATTTTTTTATAAATATTATTTATTCATTGAAAACACAATAATCAAATATTTTCATCAAAACAAATGTATTTTTAATGTTCAAAGTTTCTAAAATTATTGTTTGAATTTGAAATAACAATAATTTTAAAAAAATCCGAATACAATTTTTTGGAATTATTGTTATTTCAAATTCAAACAATAATTTTTAAAACTTTAAACATTAAAAAAATTTCTATACAAATATTTGATTATTGTATTTTTATCAATAAATAATATTTATAAAAAATTTTAATTGTCCAAATTCGGGAATTTTCTATTTCGGATATTTTATAATTGGGCAATTTTCTGTCCAGAATTTTATTATTCGGGAATTTCCGAATTCGGTAATATTATAAACTATCGGGAATTTTTCAATGTCGGGAATTTTATTTTTGAGATTAGGATTGGGGAGACGATTAAAAAATCCCGAAAAATAAATATCCCGACACTGTAAAATTCCCAAAAAAGAAAATATTCGAAATAGAAAATTCCTGAAATTGTAAAATCGAATTTGAAAATTCCCAAATGATGAAATTCCCGACAGATACTAGAAAATTATCGAATTTAAACTATCAAAAAAATTATTTTTTAATAAATCATTTTTATTCTCTGAAAATAGAATATTTAAATCAAGTTTTGGAGGTTTAATATATTTTTTAAAAGTATGTTTGAATTTGAAATGACATTAATCAAGAAAAATATTTATTAATGCAAAAGAATAATACAAGACCAAGATTTGTATTACAAGAGCAATAATTTGAAAAAAAACTACTACGCACATTTTCAAAGAAAAAAAACTTGCATTGCGAATTTTTTGAAATTATTTTAATTTTAAATTTAAATCATAATTTTATTATTATTTTATTATTTTATAATATCAATCGAGAACAAATTTTCATTGTTTAAATTTTCTGTCGTGAATTTTATTATTTGTAAATTTTCAAATTTGGTAATATTATAAACTGTCGAGGAGTTCATTTTTTAGGAATTTTGGGCGACTGAAAAATCCCAAAAAAGAAAATATTTGAGTGATAAAATTCCCGAGAGAAAATTCCTGTATTATAAAATATCCGAACTAGAAAATTCATAAAGCATAAAATTCCCGATTTTAAATAATTGATGAATTTTTTTCTATAGATATTGTTCAATCATTGAAAATACAATAATCAAATATTTTTACCAAACCCAATTTTTGTAATGTTCGAAGATTTTTTTTATAATTAGGATTCAAAATAACAATAATTGGAAAATATATATTTCTGGATGAAAAATTTTGTTTGAATAAGTGCATAATTTAAAAAAAAAATTACAAGAAACATTCTGAAAAATCAAATTTGTATTAAAAAATAAATAAAGAGAAATTTCAAGATCAACCAGTGAACGCTTCCAACATAAAAAATTCTCCCTTTTTCTCTGAGACTAATAATGTTTTTCGAACAAACTTTGTAGGATTAAATTCAGCACTGAATTCTCTCCAAATTTCTTCTTATTTTTTTTTTTAAATTTAAAATTCGATTTTTGCGAACGTTTTTTGTAATTTTTTTTTACCACGAACATTTTCAAACCAAAATTTTGATTCAGGGATATATTTTTAAAAATTTATTCTTATTTTGAATTCAAAAAATAATTTTAAAAAGCTCTAAACATTAAAAAACAATTTTTCTCTGATCAAAATATTTGATGATTGTATTTTTGATACACAAATCATATTCACTGAAATGCAATTCATTTAATTCTTTATTAATTTGGGAATTTTCTGTTCGGATATTTTATAATTCGGCATTTTTCTGTCGGAAATTTTCTTATTTGGCAATTTTTAAAATCGGCAATATTAACTTTTTATCCGATTTAGAATTTTTGGAAAATGTGCGAAAAACATGTTTTTTCAGATTAAATCATATGCACACATTTTGGAAAAAATTGAATATGTCGAACCTGAAATTTCTTCAATGTTAATGAAAGAAACATCATTTTTCTTTTTCAGAAAAAAAATTTTTCGCGGTCTAGGATCTTTCTTCGCGATTTTTGAACGTTTTAAACACCACAAAAAGATTTTTTCCATCAAAGCAAAATAATGGCCAGTTTCTTTGGTTTAATTTAAAGAAAATTCAGGTTCAACAAAAATTTGTTTGAATTTTCAAATAAAAAAAAGTGAACAGAAAATATTAACCGAAGTTGAGCTTGAGCTTGAGGTTAAGCTTAAACGATTCGATTAATTTTATAATTTTCACTTTGCCCCATTAAATAGATTAAATAATCAATATCAATAATAATTTAAATTTTAGAGTAATTGTGACTGAAATATTTTTGTTTCGTAAATTATAATTAGAAAAAGGTTGATAAACAAAGTTGTTTTTTAATAAGCACTGTGAGAATGCGTCATGTGCTAGAAGTGCATAGACAATGCACTAGCTTCTTCAATTAAGGAAATTGGACGTTACGGTTTTTAATGCCCCTTTAATTTAGGGAACCGTATCTAACGTAGATTTTCTTTGATTCATTGTACGTCACCACTATTTAGGACCAAGCCTAATTCACGGCCAGTTAATAATTATTAAACTAAATTTTCATTCTAAGCACAAATTGAAGTTACACGTATCAAAATTTTCATTATGATTCATTATTTCTGTTGATTATTGAAAGAAACTTTTTTATTATATTTAATTATTGAAAATGATGTTTAAATGGGACAATTGAAAAATTCCGAGAAATGAAATTCCCGAATTGGAAAAATCCCAAAGAATAAAATTTTCGAAAAATAAAATTTCCGAATAATAATGTTCTCGGATTGAAAAATCCCCGACAGTTCATAATATCACCAATTATATAATAACCGAATTGAGAAATTCCCAAATAATAAAATTTCCGAACAGCTTAGAATTTTACCGACTAATGAAATTCCCGACAGTTTAATTAATATTATCGAATTTGAAAATTACCGGATAATAAAATTCCCGACAGAAAATTGTTAAATCATAAAATATCCGAACTAGAAAATTCCCGAATTTAAACAATTAAATTTTTTTAGAAATATTATTTATTTATTCATTTTAGTAATATTATAAACCGGCAGGAATTTTATTATTTGGGAATTTTCTAATTACATAATATTATAAACTGCTCAAGAATTTTATTATTCGGAAAATTTATTATTCGGGAATTTTCATATTCGGAAATTTCAGGATTTGGTGATATTATAAACAATCAGGAATTTTATTATTCTGGAATTTTCTAATTTCGTAATATTAAAAACTGTTCGGGAATTTTATTATTCACGAATTTCACAATTCGGTAATATTATACACTGTTCAGCAATGTTATTACTCGAGAATTTTCCAATTCGGGAATTTTATTATTCGGGAATTTTTCTATTCGAAAATTTTCGAATTCGGTAATATTATAAATTGTTCAGCAATTTTATTATTTCGGAATTTTCCAAATCGGCAATGTTATAGACTGTTCAGAAATTTTATTATCCGGGAATTTTCCCATTCAGGAATTTCATTATTTGTGAGTTTTTCAATTCAGTAATATTATAAACTGTTCAAGAATTTCATGATTCGGG
>CAKNXH010080440.1:0-10247 GCA_932178445.1 Andricus quercusramuli | reverse complement strand
TTCAAGAGCTTTTAACAGTTTCAAAGAACGCTAGAAGATTTCAATCGATTTGAAATATTTTAGGGTATTTTCAAGAATTCCAAGGAATTTTCAACAGCTTTTAACAGTTTTAAAGGACTTCATATTACTTTAAACGATTTGAAATATGTCATGGTACTTTTAAAAATTCCACGAAATTTTCAAGAGCTTTTAACAGTTTTAAAGGACTTCAAAAGATTTCAGGGTATTTTTGAAAATTTCAAGGAATTTTCAAGAGCTTTTAACAGTTTCAAAGGACTTCAAATTATTTCAAACGATTAGAAAGATTTCAGGGTATTTTTAAAAATTCCTGAAAATTTTTAAGAGCTTTCAAAAGCTTTAAAGAACTTCAGAAGATTTCAGGGTATTTTTGAAAATTCCAATGATTTTTCAAGAGCTTTTAACAGTTTCGAAGGACTTTTAATTTCAAACGATTTGAAATATTCCAGGGTATTTTTAAAAATTCCAAGGAATTTTTAAGAGCTTTCGTAAGATTCAAAGAAATTTAAAACATTTGAAACATTTTATGGTATTTGTGGTAGTTTCAAGGAATTATCAAGAGCTTTCAACAGTTTCACAGGACTTCAAATTATTTCAAACGATTGGAAAGATTTCAGGGTATTTTTAAAAATTCCTGGGAATTTTCAAGAGTTTTTTAAAGCTTCGAAGAACTTCAGAAGATTTCAGGGTATTTTTGGAAGCCCCGAGGAATTTTCAAGACCTCTTAACAGTTTTCTCTAACAGTTTAACAGAAACTTCACAGATTTCGAAGTATTTTGAGGTATTTTTGGAAGTTCCAAGGAATTTTAAAGAGCTTTCAACATTTTGAAAGACTTCAATTATTTCAAACGATTGGAAAGATTTCACGGTATTTTTAAAAATTCCTAGGAATTTTCAAGAGCTTTTAAAAGCTTTAAAGAACTTCAGAAGATTTCTGGGTATTTTTGAAAGCCCCAAGGAATTTTCAAGACCTTTTAACAGTTTCAAATAACTTCACAGATTTCGAAGGATTTTGAGGTATTTTTAAAAATTCCAAGGAATTTTTAAGAGCTTTCGCAAGATTCAAAGAACTTTAAAAGATTTGAAACATTTATTGGTATTTTTGGTAGTTCCAAGGAATTATCAAGAGCTTTCAACAGTTTCACAGGACTTCAAATTATTTCAAATGGTTGGAAAGATTTCAGGGTATTTTTAAAAATTCCTGGAAATTTTCAAGAGCTTTTAAAAGCTTTAAAGAACTTCAGAAGATTTCAGGGTATTTTTGAAAGCCCCAAGGATTTTTCAAGACTTCTTAACAGCTTTAAATAATTTTACAGATTTCGAAGGATTTTGAGATATTTTTGAAAGTTCCAAGGAATTTTCAACAGCTTTCAAAAGTTTCGAAGAACTTCTAAGGATTTCAAAGGATTTGAAATATTTCCGGGTATTTTCAAAAATTCCAGGAAATTTTCAAGAGCTTTTAAAAGCTTTAAAGAACTTCAGAAGATGTCAGGGTATTTTTGAAAATTCCAAGGAATTTTCAAGAGCTTTTAACAGTTTCAAATAGTTGAAAATATTAGTTGAATTTGAATATTATTTGAATAATTAATTAAATTATTATTTGAATATTATTCAAATAGTTGGAATATTCCAGGGTATTTTTAGAAATTTCAGGGAATTTTTTAAGAGCTTTTAATATCTTTAAAGAACTTCAGAAGATTTCTGGGTATTTTTGAAAGCCTCAAGGAATTTTCAAGACCTTTTAACAGTTTCAAATAACTTCACAGATTTCGAAGGATTTTGAGTTATTTTTAAAAATTCCAAGGAATTTTTAAGAGCTTTTGCAAGATTCAAAGAACTTTAAAAGATTTGAAACATTTATTGGTACTTTTGGTAGTTCCAAGGAATTATCAAGAGCTTTCAACAGTTTCACAGGACTTCAAATTATTTCAAATGATTGGAAAGATTTCAGGGCATTTTTAAAAATTCCTGGGAATTTTCAAGAGCTTTTAAAAGCTTTAAAGAACTTCAGAAGATTTCAGGGTATTTTTGAAAGCCCCAAGGAATTTTCAAGACCTCTTAACAGTTTCAAATAGTTGAAAATATTAGTTGAATTTGAATATTATTTGAATAATTAATTAAATTATTATTTGAATATTATTCAAATAGTTGAAATATTCCAGGGTATTTTTAAAAATTTCAGGGAATTTTCAAGAGCTTTTAATAGCTTTAATGAACTTCAGAAGGTTTCTGGGTATTTTTGAAAGCCCCAAGGAATTTTCAATACCTTTTAACAGTTTCAAATAACTTCACAGATTTCGAAGCATTTTGAGGTATTTTTAAAAATTCCAAGGAATTTTTCAAGAGCTTTCACCATTTTGCAGGACTTCAATTATTTCAAACGATTGGAAAGATTTCACGGTATTTTCAAAAATTCCTAGGGATTTTCAAGAGCTTTTAAAAGCTTTAAAGAACTTCAGAAGATTTCAGGGTATTTTTGAAAGCCCCAAGGAATTTTCAAGACCTCTCAACAGTTTTAAATAACTTCACAGATTTCGAAGGATTTTGAGATATTTCTGAAAGTTCCAAGGAATTTTCAACAGCTTTCAAAAGTTTCGAAGAACTTCTATGGATTTCAAAGGATTTGAAATATTTTAGGGTATTTTCAAAATTTCCAAGGAATTTTCGAGAGTTTTTCACAGTTTCAAAGAACTTTGAAAGATTTCAAAGGATTTTAAGGGAGTTAAAAAAATTTCAAGGAATTTTCAAGAGCTTTCAGAAGATTCAAAGAATTTTAAAAGATTTGAAATATTTTACAGTATTTTAAAAAATTCCAGGGAATTTTCAAGAGCTTTTGAAAGTTTTAAATGACTTCAAACTGTTTCAAACGATTTTAAATATATGAGGATACTTTGAAAAATTGCAGGGAATTTTTAAGAGCTGTTAAAAGTTTCAAAGGACTTTTTATTTCAAACGATTTGAAACATTCCAGGGTATTTAAAAAAATTTCAGGGAATTTTCAAGAGCCTTCAAAAGCTCTAAAGAACTTCAGAAGACTTCAGGCTATTTTTGAAATTTCCAAGGAATTTTCAAGAGCTTTCAACAGCTTCAAAGAACTTCATAAGATTTCAAACGATTCGAAATATTTCAGGGTATTTTTAAAAATTCCAAGGAATTTTCAACAGCTTCCAAAAGTTTCGGAGATCTTTATAAGATTTCAATGGCTCAGAAATATTTTAAGGTATTCAAAAAAATTCCAAGGAATTTTCAACAGCTTTCAAAAGTTTTTAAGAGCTTCAGAAGAGTTCAAACGATTCGAAATATTTCAGGGTATTTTTAAAAATTCCAAGGAATTCTTAAGAGCTTTTAAAGTTTCAAAGATCTTCAAAAGATTCCAAAGGATTTGCATTATTTTAAGGCATTTTTCAAAATTCCAAGGAATTTACAAGAGCTTTTAAAAGTTTCGAAGAACTTCAAAATATTTAAAATATTTCACAGTATTTAAAAAAATTCCAAGGAATTTTCAAGAGCTTTTAAAAGTTTCGACGATCTAAAAAAGGCTCCAATGAATTTGAAATTTTAAAAATTCCAAGGAATTTTCAAGACTTTAAAAGATTTTAAGGGATTTCAAAGGATTTTAGATATTTCAGGGTATTTCAAAAGATTCCAAGCAATTTTTAAAATGTATACAAAATTTCAAGGGATTTCAAAGGATTTTAAAGGCGTTGAAATCTCTTAGGGGGTTTTCAATAGATTTCAATAATTTGGAGTGATTTCAAAGGATTCTACATTTTTCAATGTATGTTTGAAAATTCCCAGGATATTTTAAGGGTTTTCAAAAATTCCCGGGTATTACAAATTATTTTAAAAGATTTCAAAGGATTTTGGGTATTTTTGGCAATTCCAAGGAATTTTCAAGAGCTTTTAACAGTTTCAAAGAATTTCGAAAGATTTCAAAAGACGATAAGGCGAAGTATTTTTTTGTAAACATCACACATTATATATACAATTTTTTACCTAGAAACACCTACAGAAAGAATTGCGATTATTCAAAAAAATTATATACAAACTAAGCGCCAAAAAATTATTGAAATAGGAATTTTATCGTGGTATATATCTGTTTAATTAATTGTACTATAAAGAATAATAATAGTGGAATAAAGTTCACAAAATATCATGAAGTTATTAAAAATAATTGTTTTTGCATATACAATCATAATAAATAAAAATGAAAATATGAAATGAATGGCGGTTTTATCAAAATCAATTTATATAATTATTTATATTATAATATTTTTTATATTATTAGGAATTTTCAAGAGCTTCAAAAATTTGAAGGGATTTCAGAGTATTTCGAAGGATTTCTAATATTTTAGGGTATTTTTAAAACATTCGAGCAATTTTAATAAACAATGAAAAGTTTCAAAATATTTTAAAGTATTCCATAGACTTTTAAATGTTCAGAATATTTTAAAAGATTCCAGGAAATCTTTAATTGATTTCAATAATTTGAAGGAATTCCGAAAGAATTTTAAGGATTTAAAAGATAAAGATTTCTTCAGATTAAAAATTTTTTGTCCTTCATTTTCAAATTAAAAAACTGAAAAATATAATTTGTTTTTGAATTTGATTTGAATTATACTATTTTGAACGATTTAGATTTGTAACGAAAAAATGTTATAAAGTTTGATCTTGGTTAAATAAAAGAAAATTGTTGTTGAGAAATGGTTTATTTAATTTAAAAAAATGTATCCATGCGTAAAATGAACAAATCAATGCTTGTTAGGTTCGTGCTATCAGAGATGGGATTACTTTTAACGTCAATAAAGCAAGGTAAAACAGATAAATTGTTCAAATATATTTGTAATTTCTGATATCAAAAAGAGCTCATCAAGATACGTAACATTTCAAACAAAAAAATATAATATACTATACTGTTTAGGGGATAGAAAGCGGAAAAAAATATTTTTTTGGGAAAATTCACCTTTTTTGGAATGCTCAAAAAATAGTTCAAAATATTGAAAAATCAATTTTAAGAAAAAATTGATTTCAAGAGAATGAAAAAATTTACTCAAGATGCACAGCAAAATTTCTAATGCTTTTCAAAATTAATTCTAATTCAAAATTCTTAAGATTCCAGGAAAAATTATTATTATTTTTGTTTAAAAATTAACTTTAAAGGGATATTCAAAAATATTTCAAGAGATTTCAAAATATTTTCAAAATTGTCAAAAAAGATTCTGAAAGATTTGAGGGCAATTTTAGAATTTTGCAGACTTTTAGAAAAATGTTAGAAAAAGTTTGAATAATTTTAATAGATATTTAGAAGGTTCAGAAGTTTTGAAAATATTGATAAACAATTGAAATTTGTTAAAAATTTTAAAGAATGTAAAACTAATCCAGATTTTTTAACATTGAGAAAAAATAAGCCATTTAAGAATTTTAATAGGTTTCAGGTGGATACAAAAAAATTATTAAGTTTCCTGGGAAAATTTTAAATGGGTGATTATTTTGAAACATGAATTTTAAGAGAAAATTGAAACATATTTAAAAAATATAGGAATAAAAAAATGTGGAAAGAATGTTTCTCATATCTAAAAAGTAGTTTTCCTTGAAGAAAAACTATCCCTTTGGTAATTGACAAAGTGAAATTTTCACATAATTTTTCTTGCGAAAAATTCTATTGTTACAAAAATGTGCAGCCCTCCCCCCTCCAGTCAGTAATTTTTGGTTTTTGCATTTCAGAAAATTTTTTCACATTTTTAAAAAAATAAGAAAAATGAATTTATAGACAAAAACTTAGAGTATCTTAATTTACAAAAAAAGAAATTGTCAGTACCGGTCAGACAAAAATTACCTGTGCCGACAATAAGATTTCTTGAAAAATTAAAAATTATTTAGCTTTTATTACAAAAGATTAATTTTAGATTTTGAAGATTTTGCAGGATTTTTAAAAATTTGAAGAAAATGTTGAATTATTTAAAAAAATATTTAGAACCTTGATGAATTTTCCAACGATTAGAAAAAAATTTAACAAAATATTTTAAAGTATTTATAAAAAATTCCAAAGATTTCAAAAATTGTCAAAAGAGAATCTGGAAGATTTCTAGGTAATTTTTTAAATTCAAACAATTTTTTAAATGAATTTGAAGCAATATTTTGGTCTTCTAACAATATTTTTCAACATGATAATAATTTCTAAACACATAACCTCAATAAATAAACATAAAAAATATTCATTATTTTAATTGCGCTATAAAGAATAATAATAATGAAATTATAATTTTCATATTTCAAGTCTCGAGAAGCAGATCTAATTTTTATAATAAATTAAGAAAACGTTAATGGTTTAATATCACAAGATTGTCATTAAGGATAGGAAAATTATAAAATAGAAACGTGCTTCTTCATCTCGAAAATTATTACTACTTATTGTAACTAGAATCAATCGAAATAAAATAATGCTTTATTTCGATCTGAAATAATTTTTTTCTATTCAATTTAAAATCGAATAATTTCAACATTTTTTATGATCAGCCAGATACTACAGTCGTTATTTCATGGATTATATTGTGTTAAGCCTGTTCTTTTGAGATATTTATTTTTCATAAGTCAGGTTGAAGGATAAAAAATTAATTACTCAATTCGTTGAAACTAATGTCGACATTTTCATGCAAATTAAAAGTACGCACTTTAGAAACCAAATTATTCGAGAAAAAAGGATTTTAAATTTTTAGGGTCGTTATTTCGGGTTCTTACATTTTTTATCTGAGTCCCTTCTTATTGAAAATGTTCAACTTTTTTAAAAGAAAAAGGTATTTTTTGATTTTGCTCTTAAAGTAATGAACATCAGAAACCAAATTATTCGGGAAAAATATTTTAGTTTTTTGCGGCAGACAGTTTTTGCTCTTGATCTATTTTTCAAAAATATTTTTCTCCAATGATATAACTTCTAAATATCATGGTCGAAAAGAAAAATTGAAAAGAAACGATTTTTTTATTTGAACGTTTTGAGCATGTCTAAAAATACTTTTTTAAAGAAAAATACAATATGGAAGGATTTGGTATTTCAAATCTGCAATTTTTAATCAATTAAAAACTCTGAACCTATCCGATTATTATTCAATTTTTATTAGATTTCTATTTTTCTTTTTTTATGTTTTACACATTACGTAACTTTAAATCTCTTGCGGAAATTCAAAAATAATTATACATAAAACAGGACGTTGATTATTTCATTAAAAGGTAAAAATTTGGGGAGCAAGATTTTTAGAAACAAAATAGCCCAAAATTATGAAAATTATAAATTCATCCGTCTGAGTAGAAAATTCGTATTTCTTGGATAAGAATGCAACTGTTTGGTTGAAAATTCAATATATTTGTTAAAAAGTCATCCTTTTTGGTCCAAAAATCTACCGTTTTGTTGAAAATTCAACTATTTCGTAGAAAATTTACCTATTGAGGAAAATTCACATTTTGTGTTGAAAAATCAACTGAAATCTTTTTTGGATGAAAATTCGACTATTTTTTGTTTTAAAATTTATATTATTCATTAAAAACTTTAATATTTATTAAAAAATTGTCTGAATAGAAAATTCATCTTTCTTTGATAAGAATGAAACTGCTTGGTTGAAAATTCAATAAATTTGTTAAAAAGTCATCCTTTTTAGTCCAAAATTCTACTTTTTGGTTGAAAATTCAACTATTTTGTAGAAAATTTACCGTTTGAGAAAAATTCACATTGTGTTGAAAAATCAATTAAAATATTTTTTGGATGAAAATTCAACTATATTTTACAATATTTGTCTTTCTGATTTAAAAAATCATCTGCTTTAGTAGTAATTTAATCCTTCTTGGATGAGAACGCAATTGCTTGATTGAAACTTAAATAATTTTTTTAAAAAGTCATTCTTTTTTTTATGAAGATTCAACTATTATTATTGAAAATTCGTCTTTTTGGGTTGAAAATTCAAGTATCTTCGTAGAAAATGTACTTCTTATTTAAACTATGTTTTTTTTTAAATTCATCTCTTTGGTTAAAGTTTGACTATTTAGTTGGGAACTGATCTTTTTTGATTGAAAAATGAAATGCGTTCTGCTCAAATTTTTTTTTACGAAGCTTTTTATCTTTCGATGAAAATTTAACTATTTTGTTGAAGACTAATTTTTTGCTGGAAATTCCTATTTTTCTGGTTGAAAAATCGTCTTTGGGACCATGTCATCTCACATGCGGCAAGTCTCTCTGCGGCAAGTCACACCTGCGGCATGTCACACCTGCGGCATGACACATCTGCGGCATGTCACAACTGTGGCATCTCTACCTAGCGGCTTGTCTCCCGCGCGGCATTTCTTACAGTGAAATTGACATTTTTGCGGCATCTCTCGCCAGTGGCAAGTCTGCCAGTGGCATCTCTCCCCTCAACAAAATTTCTCAAGTCCAAATAAAAATGGCATAACTGCGGCTAGTCTCCCAGGACTTATTGTATCCCCGGCGGCATCTCTCATTCGGAAAAAATTTTCAAATCCATATAAAATGGCAAAACTGCAGCAAGCCTCACAGGACTGATTGCCACATCTGCGGCATCTCTCACCCGCGGCAAGTCTCCTCAGCGGCATCTCTCATCCGGGAAAAATGTTCAAGTCCACATCAAAGTGGCAAAACTGCGGCAAGTATCCCAGGATGGATTGTCACATGTGCGGCATGTCCCACCAGCGGCAAGCTTACCCCGAGGCATCTCTCCCCCAACAAAATTGTCTAAGTAGTAGTAAAGAAGGCAAAACTGCGGTAAGTCTCTCCAGCGACATCTCTATCCCAATCAAATTTTCTAAGCAGTAGTAAAGATGGCAAAACTGCGGCAAGCCTACCCAGCTGCATTCCTCCCATAAAATTTTCTAAGTAGTTATAGAGATGGCAAAACTAAGGCGAATTTCCCCAGCGGCATCTCGCCCCCAATGCAATTTTCTAAGTAGTTCTCTAGATGGCTAAACCGCGGCAAGTCTACCCAGCGCATCTCTCTCCCGATACAATTTTTTAAGTAGTTGCAAAGATGGCAAAAATGCGGCAGTTCTCTCCAGCGACATCTCTCCCCCAATAAAATGTTCTAAGTAGAAGTAAAGATGGCAAAACTGCGGTAGGTCCCCCCAGCGGCATCTCTTGCCCAAGAAAATGTTCTCACTAGTTCTAATGATGGTAAAACTGCGGCAAGTCTCCTCAGCGGCATCTGTCCGCCAATAACATTTTCTCAGTAGTTCTAGAGATGAAAAAACTGCAGCAAGTCTCCCCAGCGGCATATCTCTCCCAATAAAATGTTCTAAGCAATAGTAAAGATGGCAAAACTGCGGCAAGCCTACCCAGCTGCATTCCTCCCATAAAATTTTCTAAGTAGTTGTAGAGATGGCAAAACTCAGGCGAATTTCCCCAGCGGATTCTCGCCCCCAATACAATTTTCTAAGTAGTTCTCTAGATGGCTAAACTGTGGCAAGTCTCTCCAGCGACATCTCTACCCCAATAAAATGTTTTAAGCAGTAGTAAAGATGGCAAAACTGCGGCAAGTCTACCCAGCGGCATCTCCTTCCCCCCATAAAATTTTCTAAGTAGTTCTCAAGGTGGCAAAAATGCGGCAATTCTCTCCAGCGTTATCTCTCTCCCAATAACATTTTCTAAGTAGTTGTAAAGATGGCAAAACTGCGGCAAGTCTACCCAGCTGCATATCCCCCCATAAAATTTTCTAAGTAGTTGTAGAGATGGCAAAACTGCGGAAAATTTCCCCAGTGGCATCTCGCCCCCAATACAATTTTCTTAGTAGTTCTCTAGATGGCTAAACCGCGGCAAGTCTACCCAGCGCATCTCTCCCCCGATACAATTTTTTAAGTAGTTGTAAAGATGGCAAAAATGCGGCAGTTCTCTCCAGCGACATCTCTCCCCCAATAAAATGTTCTAAGTAGAAGTAAAGATGGCAAAACTGCGGTAGGTCCCCCCAGCGGCATCTCTTGCCCAAGAAAATTTTCTCACTAGTTCTAAAGATGGTAAAACTGCGGCAAGTCTCCTCAGCGGCATCTCTCCGCCAATAAAATTTTCTAAGTGGTTGCAGAGATGGAAAAACTGCAGAAAGTCTCCCCTTCGGCATCTCTCTCCCAATACAAGTTTTTAAGCAGTTCTAAAGATGGCTAAATCGCGGCAAGTTTCTCCAGCGACATCTCTACCCCAATACTATTTTCTAAGTAGTTGTAAGGATGGCAAACCTGCGGCA
>CAKNXH010080438.1:0-19153 GCA_932178445.1 Andricus quercusramuli | reverse complement strand
TGTTCAGGAATGTTATTATTGGGGAATTTTACAATTCCGTAATATTATAAACTGTTAAGGAATTTTATCATCCCGGAATTTTCTCATTCAGGAATTTCATTATTTGGGAATTTTTCAATTCCATAATATTATAAACTGTTCAAGAATTTTATCATTCGGGAATTTTACTATTCGGGAATTTTATAATTCGGAAAATTTATTATTCGGGAATTTTAATATTCAAAAATATTCGAATTAGGTAATATTATAAACGGTTCAGGAATTTTATTATTCGAGAATTTTTCAATTCGGGAATTTTATTATTCAGGAATATTATAATTTGGGAATTTTATTATTCGTGAATTTTCATATTCGGGAATGTTCAAATTCGGTAATATTATAAAAAGTCCGGAATTTTATTATTTCGGACTTTTCCGTTTCCGTAATATTATAAACTGTTAAGTTAGGAATCTTATTATTCTGGAATTTCCCAATTTGACAATATTGAAAACTGTTCAAGAATTTTATAATCCGGGAATTTCGCGATTCGGGACTTTTATTATTCGGGAATTTTATTATTGGGGAATTTTATTATTGGGGAATTTTTCAATTCCTTAATATTATAAACTGTTCAAGAATTTTATTATTCGGGAATTTCGCTATTCGAAAAATGTATTATTCGGGAATTCAAGAGCGCTGAATTTTCAAACAAATAGTTGAATTTCCAACTAAAAATACAAGCTTTTAACAAAAAATAGGATGGTTGCACTTTTAGTAAAAAAAATTAATTTTCAACAAAAAAATGATGATTTAAAAAAAGAAGATTAATGATCTGCTTAAACAGACGAATTTTCAACAAAATACATCAATTTTCCACAAAACAATTGAATTTCCCAACAAAAACCAAATAGTTGAATTTTCTACCAAAAATATTTGAATTTTCAACTAAATATTCAAATTTAAAAAAAAAATTTCTACCAGTCAAATTGTACTAAAATGATAAATTTTTAACAAAATATGTACATGAATTTCACACAAAAAAGTTGAATTTTTCACCCGACACTATGGATTTTCAACAAAAAGTTAATCTTCAAAAAAGTAGTTATTTTAAAAATGAAACTCACTCAGCCGAACTGCTACCGCCGAGCCTGGTCAGCGGGAGTCCTCTGTACGTAATGAGGACTTTAATGTGGAATATAACATTTTTTAAATCTAGCACTTGGTGATTCACAAATATAATATTTGAAATCTGCGAATTAAAACGATTTATAACGATTTTTATTTGACTTAAAGAATCGTTATAATTTGCAGACTTCGAATATTATATATTTAAATTACCAAGTGCTAAATAAACCCAATGTTATATTCCGCATTTTAGTTCTGATTAGGTACAAAGGACTCCCGCTGCCCAGACTCGGCGGCAGCAGTTTGGCTGAGTGAGCGGCAGTAGTTCGGCTGAGTGAGGGGCAGCTGTGTAGTGGTGGAACCGTACACAGGTAGCTGGGGCAAAATTATTTTTTGCCCAAAAATTTAAGATTTTTTCTGAAACTTTCCTCATTCATACCACAAGTTGAAGTCGAGGTACTAAATTCGAGAAATTATTTTATTTTTTAAAAACTTTTCACGTGGTATATTGTCTTCGAAAAGTTGAAAATCTCTCGATTAGAGGTCGTTCGACGCGGAATTTATTTGGCTTTAAAACCGTTTTTTAAAAAAGTTTCTCTCTCATTTTTTGAGCAGTGGTTTTTGATAGTACCCCGCGCTTGTCGAAACGACATTTTCCGACCATAGTGTATATTTTTATTTATAAAATTATTACAGCAATATGATTTTTTAATAAATTCTGAAATAACATATTATTATATAAATAAAATTGGTATTTTTTTCAGTTCTTACGAGACACTTGGAAAATGCTCTGCAGGATGATGAATTCAGTATTTCAATAAATCACATTAGACCTAGGAAAAAACCAGTTGGTGAAGATGAAATTTTACTCGCTGCGGAGTTTTCCAAGACTAAAGATAAATTTGTACTTATGCTAGACAGACACACCAAAAGAGGTAAGCAAAATTAAAATGATTAACTAGGCAAATTATACATAATAAAAGGCTTTTATAATCTATTTTCTGATATATTAATATTCTTTACAATAATTATTATATTCAAATTTATTCAGAAAAAAGATCTCTCTCCTCTCGCTCCACTGGGATTTGAACACCAGATCAACTGGTTTCCGGTCAGTTGATCTGGTGTTCAAATCCCAGTGAAGCGAGAGGAGAGAGATCTTTTTTTCTGAATAAATTTGAATTTAACAAATTTGAATTTATATCTCCATTTAGTCTGTAATGACGAAATAATTTTTCTGTATTAGAGGATTTTATCTCTGATCGATATTGTAGATTTCCATTATTTCCGATTCGGAAATTTTATTTTTCGGGATTTTTCAGTCGACCCAATCATTATTTGCCAACGAAAAAGAATGTTTAAATTTCAACAAATTCAGATTTGGAACAATGAATTTTCAAAATCTGACGAAACCTGACTTGAAAAAGGGAGTTTTTTTGTAAATTCACTTTTTATAAATTATAATTAAATTCATTTTTCCAAAAGTTCCTGGCCAATTATAACAAGTTCGAAATTGGTATAGGGATTTTTTTATTGCTCTTCTTTTAAATTATAATTAAAATTCTTTTTCAAACTTGCCGTTTAATTGTAAGAATTCAGTGTTCTAAGAAGAATTATAATTACTAATGAAATTTCCTACTCTAAAGTAAACCTAAAATGAAAATTATAATTTTTAACGAAAATTCCCAGTTCTATTTCAGAATTAATATTTTTTCAGAAAATTTCCTGTCTCAAAAAAAAAAAAAAGAAAAAAGACTGAGAATTATAATTATTTTAGAAAATTCACTGTTCAAAGTCAGAATTGCTATTCTTTTGGAAAATTCCCCATCCCAAGTCAAAAAATGTCTTGTAATTTCCCGATTTCCCCGATTTTAATGAAATAATAAATACGAATTTGAATTAATTAATTAATAAAATACAAATTTTGAATAATTTTCAGTGATTCTCGAAACTGCCGAAAATGGTTTTTCCCGCTCGGAACATCTTGTAATTGATAGTTTAGATGTAATTGAGCCAATTAAAAATCTCGTTGTTGTTCTTCGTCAAAAACAACCCGAGGCACATCTTGAAATTTATGTCGATTGTCTTTATCAAGGAGAAATTCCCATAAAAAGAACCATGAGGGAAATGTCTGAAATTGAAGATTCATCTTCTCTGAGAGTGGTGAGTATTCCCCCAAAATATATTCACCTGAAAAAATAATAACAAAAATTAATAAATTATTCAATTATTTAATTTGGATATTTTTTATAACGTAATTTTTATTATATTTTTCTGAGCTAATAAATCAATAAAATAGGCTTGTTCGTTAACTCGTGTTCCACAAAAAGGGTCGTGTGGGCATTTAACCAGGTGCCCACGTGAATTCCATAACAAAACCGGCATTGCATTAATTCATGATTTCACGGTCTGATATCTTGAGATACCTGTACATCGCGAATTTTGCAATCAGATTCTCCACTTTGATTCAATCTGAATTTAAAACAATATATTTTATTCATGACTTCAGAGGGAAGTTTTTGAATGATTTAAATTTGAATCTCGCGCCTAAATATGCAAATCGCACTGACCAGTCAGAAAAGGGCAGGGGTTTGCGCGCCTAATTTAAATTTTATTATAACTGCTATTACTATAATAAGTAATTGATCGATGTTGTGGGATTGTGGAATGTTGTTTTTCTGAGAGAATAATTTTACTGGATGTGAACTGACATACTTCAGACCAAAAAGACCTCGATGATGCAAATTAAAATTTAAAAATAAGTAATTTTATTTCATAATAAAATTTATATACAAGTTTTTCTAAACATTATTGATGAGAGAAAAAATTTCAATTGTGAATAATTTTTTTAATATTGGGAAATAATTTTGTTTTTAACATTTTGCTACCACACTATAATTTATCAACTTTTTTACACTTTCATGGAGATAAGAAAAATAAAATTTTAGGCAAAAACCTAGAATATCTTAATTCACGATGTGTTACAGTTTTTTTAAAGAATTTTGAAAGGTTTCAAGCAAATAAACAAAAAATTCTTAATATTTCTGGGAAAATTTGAAATGATTTTTTATTCAAAAAAAGAATTTTAGGAGAAAATTGAGAACGATTTCAAAAAATTTGAAATGATTTCCTTAAATGTTAAAAAAAAAGAAAAATATTTTGAAGCTAAATTGTTCTATTTTGCAAGACTACCAATTTTTGAAAAAATTTGAGTAAGTTTGAGAGGTATTTAAGAAATTTGAAAAGAGTTGATAATAATTTAAAACTGGAAAAGATTTCGAAGATTTTTGAACAAAATTTATATTTTTGAATATTTCGAGAAAAGAAGCTTTCTAAGAATTTTTGAGAGGTTTCAAGTTTAAGAGATATTTGGAAGTTTTAAAATTATAAAAAATAATACAAAACTTGAGAAGATTTCAAAATTGTATAAAAAATTTGAGTATTTTAAGAGATAGTAAGAATTTTTAAAATAATAAAAAATAATTGCAATCTTAAAAAGATTTCAAAAAATTTTTAACAAAATGTACATTTTTGAAGATTTCAAATTAAAAATTCGAAACTTTTCAAGCATTTGGAAAATTTCAAAGAAAATAACCAACTTTTCTTAAAACTCCTGGGAAATTTAAAATGATTTTTCACTTTTTTAAATTGATTTTTAAATAAAATTCAAAAGCATTTCAAAAAGTTTCAAAAGATTGTTGAAAATGACTAATAAAATGTGGAAGATTTTAAGGCAATTTTTATCATTCTTAAAGATTTAAAAATTTTTTCAGAATAATTCGAGTTGTTTTGAAAGATATTTGAAAATTCATCTCTTGGTAGGAATTTATTCTTCTTTGGTTGAAAATTTAAATTTTTGGTTGTTAGTTAACTACTTTGTTACAAATTATTTTGTTTTTTGCTTAAGATACATCATTTTAGTTGAAAATTCATCTCTTTGGTTGAAAGTGTAACTATTTCGTTAAAAATTCGTCATTTTTGTAAAAAATTAATCTTCTTAATTGAAAAATAATTTATTTTGGTTGAGGATACAACTTTTTTCAATTCGTCTTTTTCGGATGAATTCAACTGTTTTAGATTTAAATATCAACTATTACATTTGTTGTTGAAAATTCATCCTTTTTGGTTGAAAATTCAACTATTTGCTAATAGTTCAGCTACTTTATCAACAATTAATCTGTTGTTTTTGAGGATTGAAATTTTTTGTTAAAAATTCGCCTTTTTAGAATGAGTTCAACTCTTTTTGAATTTAAATTCAAATATTTTTCGTTGGAAACTCAACTTTTTGGTTGAAGAAGTTAAAAAATTATAACTTATGCATGTGAAAAGTTTGTAATGTGCAACACAATTACAATTAATAACAAAATAAAACAAAATTATAGAAAGTAAACTGGATATAAAATAACAAATTTCAGATCAAAAAGACCTCGATGATGTTGAGAAGATTCTTCATTCATTCAGTAAAATTTTTGTTAGGATCAAACAAATTCTTTCTTTGATACAGCGTCAAAAAAATATTTTGTTGATTTAAGTAATTATGTGATTCAAATAAAATTTATTTGACTCAAATATAATTATCTGACTCAAAAAAAATTTTATCTTTGATGTAGGGTCCAACAAATGTTTGTTTGATTCAAACAATCATTTTTCTGATAAAAAAATTTTGAGTTAGCTTAAAAGATATTTACAAGTTTTGAGCTCGGTTTTTAGAAAATGCAAACTTTATTGAAAACTGAAAAAGATTTTTTAAAATAAAAAACTAAATTTGGTTTTTTGCCGATTTCGAAATGAGATTTGGAAGCTCTTTATTGGCATGTAAAGGTTTTAAGTGAATAAAAAAAATTCTCAACTTTGCTGGGAAAATTTTTAAATGATTTTTCAGGTTGAAGAATTAACTTTAAGAGAATATTAAAAAAATTTTTTAACATTTTGTGGAATGATAAATAACAATTGAACAATTATTAATTTGGAAAATAATCGAGTAAGTTTAAAATATATTTGGAAGTTTTGAAAAGATTTTTGGGGATATCCAACACAAAATTTATAAGCTTTTTAAGCATTTTGAAAGGTTTTAAATGAATAAAAAATTTGTATCAAAATTCCCAGCAAAACTGAAAATATGATTTTTTTAAATTAATTTCAAAAGAATATTTAATAAGATTTCCAAAATTTTCAAAGAAGAATCTGGATGATTTTAAGGTAATTTCTTTATGCCTGCAGGATTTTCAAAAAATTGTTGGAAAAGTTCGAGTTCCAAGATAGTAAAATTATTATTAGATTTTTGGAAGATTTAAAAATTATTTTTCCCAAATAAATTTTCAAGACGAAATTTAAAAAGATAAAAACAAATTTTAATGTATAAATTGATGTTTCTAGCTTAAAATTTCTCAAAATGACATAATTTGAAGAATTTCTAAAATTTTTTATTCATTCTTCAATTAATAGCATTGAAAATGATACCCTGAATTCCTATTTTCTTCAAATTCCAACTTTACAGTGTATAAAAATTCAAAATGAAAATTTCGCAGTTTAACGGCTTTTAATTAAAAAATTGTTTATTGAAAAGTTTTTGAACCTTTCATTTTATACGCAAAAATTACTGAGCGTTTGAATTACCATTTTTAAGCTTAAATTTGAAAAGTTTAAAACTCAAAAGTATTCCACTTTGAGTCTTTTAATTTGCGGTTCAGTTTCTGTAACATCAAAAGAAGAAAATTTTATTTTCAGGAGTTCGAATCTTTTAATCTCAATGACCGTGATCAATTTTTTCTCTATTGTCAAATTTTGATTTGCAGTCAAAAAGTGGTTCTTTTTCGACCTAGGATAAGAACTATTGAAAATATTGCAATTAAATATTTTTGAATGTCATATATGGTGTCTAGTCGTTTGCTATATATTTGAAAAAAACTTCAAACGTAAGGTTTTTTAAATAACGATTATTCATTCTTGTCTTCGAATATTCAACAATTCCTCTAGAGTTTAAACAAAGAAGCTTTTTTGTAATATTTTATTCATGACTTTAGAGGGAAGTTTTTGAATGATTTAAATTTGAATCTCGCGCCTAAATATGCATATCGCAGTGGCCAGTCAGAAAAGGGAAGGGGTTTGCGCGCCTAATTTAAATTTTATTATAACTGCTATTACTATTATAACTGCTATTACTATTAATAACGATTATTCATTCTTGTTTTTGAATATTCTACAATTCCTTTGAAGTTTAAACATTGAAGCTTTTTTTTAATAGCAGTCATGTACGTATCCTAATTTTAAATTATCTCATTGCAATATTCTAAATATTTTTCATCCTAGGTCGAAAAAGAACAACATTTTGGCTGCAAACCCCCTAATTTCCTGTAGATTCTTGTAGTTGTAACTTCTTGTAGAAAATTGAAACTACATTGAAATACAACAATATTTAAAAAAATACAAAAAAAAGTACAAAATTCGTACAATGTTGTACTTTCCTGTAATTTATTGTATTTATTTGTAGATTCCTGTGGAAATAGGTTTAGTTTTTTGCACTGTTTTGTAAACATTTTTCCACCGTGGTTGCAGTGTTTAAAAATCATGATTCATGATTTTCATCTTGAGTTCATTCTTTTCGAAGTTAAAAAATTGTAACTTATACATGTTGAAAGTTTGTGATATCCATAATTAATAACTTAAAGAACAGATCATAGATATTGATTTTTGAACACTAAAAATTAACTTTTTAATATTATCAAACAAATGGACTTCTTATTTACAAACATGGATTAATGTTTCTCGATGTATTTTCAACATAAATAAACTATTGTGCACATAAACATTAAGGAGGTATTTTTGGTCTGAAGTACGTGATTTTATATCCAGTATACTTTTTATAATATCATAACTAACAAAAAATGTAAACACAAAAATTGAAAGTCACTCGCGTCAAAATAAAGTAAATGATTAATGGTTCATGGGGGTTTATGATTAAAAAATGTATGAATTAAATTACAGTTTCATTTCTCTTTTTGTCATCTCGTCCTCGAAAGAATTTTATTCATACGATACGGGTGACGCTTCGCTCGTGGGACGAAGTCTATCCAAATATGGCTGGCAAGCCACTAGGTTTATGTACTACACAACGCCTAAGCACTTTCCTAACCCGCAGCCGTGACCAGCATCTCGATTTGTTATCTCGGAATTTAGACATAGGACCATTTATGGCTCTATCTTTTCTCCCATAGATTCTTATCGAATAATTCATTCCATTATATTCTTCTTTATAAAATTGTAAATCTTCAGCCTTCAAGAAATGCATTTGAGGAAAAACGAGTCCATCTCTTTCAAAATGCCGTTTAGAAACGACATCACGCGATTTATGAAAACCTTTTCCCGAAGGGGTAGAGTTCTCAAATGCTCAAGAATCTATGTTGAGCGAATGCTTTTCAAAAAAATAATTAAATTTGCAACATAATAGTTGAATTTTCAATCTACAAATATAAATTCCCAACAGAAAGTGTCATTGTTTATATTTCAATCAAAAAACTTGAAATGTATACAAAAAAGAAGTTTTTTAAAACCAAAAAGACAAATAAGGATTGTTCACTGAAGAAAGAAAATTTTACCTAAATTGTTGAATCTTCAAGCAAAAAGACGAATTTTCTCTACAAAAATTGAATTTACAAACAAAGAATATGACTTTAGCAACAAAATTATTTTTTCACGAAACTGATGCTTTTTTACCCAACAAAAATTAAAAATTTAAACCAAGAAAATTATTTTGTTTACAAAAAAATGAGAATTTTCAACTGAAAAAGATCAATCTTAAAAAATAGAAAATTTACATATTCAGTTGAAATGTTAATTTTAAACCAGAAAAAAGACTTTTCCAATAAACAATTAAATTTTAAAATAAATTTCTGACAATGTAGTTTAACTTTTACCCAAGTAGTTGAATTTTTAATTCAAAAAGATTAATTTTCAACAAAATTGTTAGACTTTCAACCAAAGAGATGAATTTTCAACAAAAAAAATATAACTCTTAAAAAAAAAATGTTTTCTTAACAAAGTGATTCAACCATATCTTTTAAATAAAATAGTTGAATACTCAAGCAAAGAAGAAGAATTTTTAACCAAAAAGTTGCATTTTCATAAAAAAATAAATTTCTACCAAAACAGATTAATTTATAAATCAAACAGATAAATTAAAAACAAATATTTGACATTTCGGTTGAATAAGATTTTAGTTGACTTTTCACGATCAAAATATGAATTTTTAACCAAGAAATAAGTTTTTACGTACAAAAATTGAATTTTCAATCCAAAAAGACGAATTGTTACCCAAAAAGGATGACTTTTTAACAAAAGTCTTGGATTCTCTAACCAATAGTTGCATTTTTATCCAAAAAAGATGAAATTTCTCTTAAAACAGATGAATTTTTATTTAAAAAAAAAGCAAATTTTACAGAAATAGTTGAATTTTTATCCAGAAAAGATTTCAGTTGACTTTTCAATTTCAAAATATGAATTTTTTAACAAAAAATAAGTTTCTACGATCACAATTGAATTTTTCAGCAAAAAAAAAAAAGAATTTTTTCAACCATAAGGTATGAATTTTTAACGAAATAGTTAAATTCTCTACCAAATAGTTGAATTTTTATCAGAAAAAGATGAAATTTATATTAAAATAGATCAGTTTTTAATAAAAAAAGGACCATTCTTTTTTAAAGTTGAAGTTTCATCCAGAAAAGCTTTCAGCTCATTTTTCAACACAAAAATACGAATTTTCAAAAAAAGTAAATTTTCTACGAAAAAGTTCAATTTTCCAAGAACAGTAGAATTTTCAACCAAAAGTATGACTTTTTAACAAAATAGTTCAATTGTCAACGAAACAGTTGCATTTTTGTCCAAGAAAGATGCAATATTTCTACTAAAAAATATGAAATTTTAAATTCAAAAGATAAATTTTCAGAAAAAAATATTTTTCATCCAAAAAATATTTCAGTTGACTTATCAGCAACAAAATATGAATTTTAAACAAAAGTTTAATATTGTACGAAAAGAGTTGAATTTTTTACCCAAAAAGGCGAATTTTTAACAAAGCAGTTGAATTTGCAAAAAAATGTCTTTTTAAGAAAATGTTTAATTTTGAACTAAATAATAAAATTTATAACTAAAAAGATAATCTGCAGGAGAAAGATTTTACGAATTTGCAAAAATGACGTACATGAGTTTGATAGAAATGTAATTTTTTTCATTAAAAAATAATCTGTTTAGTAGAAAATTTAACTATTCTATTTTTTGTAAAGAATTAATTTCTTTCGTTGAAAAAAACTGTTTAGTTGGAAATTCTTTTTTTTTAATGATAGAAAAGTCATGTTTTGCATTGAAAAATCCACTATTTGAACAAAATTTCACATTTTTGGTTCAAAATTCATCATAGTGATTAAAAACTAATTTATTTGGTTGAAAATTCGTTTCCATCAAATAGTTAAGTTTGTAACAAGATAGATAAACTTGCAACTGAATAGTTGAATTTTCAACAGAGAAAAATAATTTTTTCCCGAAAAAGAAGAATTTTTCAGAAAATACAATTATTTTCAACGAAGTAGTCGAATCTTAAACTGAAAAAGATAAGTTTTCAACCAAATAATTGTTTTTTAAACTGAAAAAAATAAATAAAAAAATGTCTAACCAAAAATGGAATAGTTACAGTGAAAAAAATAATTTTTTTTATAAGGAAACAACGAATTATTCACAAAATATTTAAATTTTCAATCCGAAAGGATTAATTTTTAACTGTGATGATTTTGACCAAAGAGATAAATTCACAATCGAAAAAGGAATAGTTAAATATTCGGACAGAAAAATTAATTTTATCTTAAAAAACGAATTTTCAACAAAATAGTTCAATTGTCACCAAAAAGATGAATTTTCAAGCAAGAAGATTAATTTTCAAAAACAAAAGAAATGAAATCTACAAAAATTACATGAGTTTTCAAATAAGAAAAACAAATTTTCACCAAAATTGAAATTGTTAAATTTCCAACCAAACCACTTTCCACTTACCACTAAAATCAAGAATCTTCAACCTAAAACATAAATTTCGAACGAAGAAAATTAATTTTCTACCGAAAAAGACAAATTTTCAAATAAAGAAGATCCATTTTCATTAAAAAATGGAACACTTTTTTCTCAGTTGAGAGAATTAATTTTCAAAAAAGAAAGAAAAATGTTTTCAACAAAATAGATTAATCCTGAACCAAGACCATAATAGTAGACTTTTAAATCAAAAAGAATTAACTTTCAACAACAGTTAATGTTATGACAGATTGAACGAGAAAGGAAATTTAAAGAAATGTTTCAAAATATCAATTTTTATATTTTGTATTTAATTAACAATTCTTAATTGTTGGATTTCGACGCTAGGAACACCGCGAAATTAAAAACAAATAAATATAATGTTCAAAGTGTCCTTTTGTTAAATACCAAATAGCAAAACATTTTTTTTTTTAATTTGAAAAAATTTCTCAAAGTTTTTCGTTTGCGAAAAAAATATGTAATCTCAAACATTCAAATTAATGAGCAAAAATACTTTCTTGTGGATTAACAAGACTTAGATATTTTATTCTATATCGTCGCAATACATATATATCAAAGTAATATTTAATTTTCAGTAACAATTTTCGACTTTTCATACGTTAAAAAGTAGCAAAATCGTTAATTTGTTTATAAACTTATTTAATTAAAAAAATTTTTTACCTGCAGGTAAATTATCCATGAAAGTCATTTTTTAAAGCATTTTTTCATTAAATTTGGTCAAACAATTTACAATATTTAAAAGAAAATAAAGTTATTAAAGAAATTTTTAATGTATTAAAAGTAATTTTTAGTCCATTCCATAGAAAGTCAAGATTTTAATACTAAATCTTCCAAATTAAAGAAATTTCGAATGTAAGTTATCAACATTCCAGGAATTTTTTATTGTAAATGGCATCGAAATTATAGAAGTTTGAATTGTAAAACTTGAACCTTGAAAAATTGTTAATTGCAAATGGTTAACATTACAAAATTCTCAAATTTCAAGATTTATTATTCAAAGTTTTTACAATTTTAAAGAGTTACAATTGAAAATTCTTCACTTTTAACGATCCGCAGTTTAAAATTCTTTAATTTTGAAGATATATATGAATAAAAATTCTTGAATTGTAAAGATTTTGAAGACCAAAAGTCAAGTTTTCAAATTCTGAATCAATTTTAAAGCTTAAAACTTGTTAGTAATCCTTTTTAAGAAACTTTTCCAAAACTGCATCCAATTTGAAGTGATCCTAAAGTTAGATAAAAATGTAACAAATTTATTATGTATAATATAATATTTACATATTTATTTGGAAATTATTTTCCTTAATTATTAAGACTTCTAATCTTCAATAAATTGCAGTTTAGAGAAAGAAGGTGCAGAATGAAAATCCACAAATCAGGGGATGTTGACTATGTACTAAAAGAAGAAAATTGTCCAACAAATATGACGAATGTGTTTAATAATTTAAAGAAAATTGATGTATCAGTTAAAAGTGATAGGATTCGCAGGGATAGAGAAGATAGAGGAGACATTCCTGCCCCTGTTTTCATTGGCTCAGGTAGGCGCTAGGCGTACATTGAAAAAAATTGTGAGTGAAAAACACCTAATCTAATTTAAATTTAAAAAATCCTTTTTCCAGATTGCGTCGGTTCTCAAGATTTATCCAATATTATACAGGATTTGGTGAAGTACATTAAAGTGATACGCGAAGAACTTCGCGAAAACGTGAGTTTGTATTTTCTTTAGCAGAATAAACAATTGTTCGAATAAATAAACAAAGCTGTAATTTCAGACAGAGGAAACTCGAAGAATTCGGAATTTGTTGGACAACTGTCTTGCCTGTAAAGGTAATTATAAATTTCGTTCGAATGAAGACAATTTTTCTCGATAAGGCTGGTTTTTGAGTGTTAATGATTTTTCAGCAGCATCATTAAAGTTATTGTTATTTTTAATTTTTGACAGTTCCACCAGCACCGATTGTAGATCCTTGCACGAATTTCTGCTACCAGGGTGTTCGTTGTGTTGTTAATGAATATCGGGAACCACAATGTGGTGCCTGTCCGGAAAGATATACTGGAGATGGACGTAGGTGTGATAGATTACCTTCATGTGCTGATAATCCTTGTTCAGAATTAGTTCGATGTTACGACGCACCAGAGGGATATAGGTAATATTTTTAAGAAATATGGTAATTTTGGATAGCAATGGATTTTCATTAGACGGCTGTGTTGTTATCCATTTATTGTTTCCCAACAACACTTGTTAGAAAATTTTCCTAATCAGTCAATTCCACAATTTTTCTCACAATATTGCTTGAATTCTTTTAAAAATTTCTCGCTGAAGCCAATTTCTAAAACAAACTCTCGTCAGTAACCTTTCCCTAAACATCTGTTCCTAAAAACCGGTTCCTAAAAAGCTGTTACGTCTTATCAATGATCTTCCTAAAGTACATAGTTCCTTACAAATTTTTTCTAAATTTTGTACCTGTACCTTCTAAATAGTAACCTCACTTTCTTAAGAAAACTTTTGTCAAGAAGGATTCCTCATAACCATATCCTAACATTCCTAAACAACATTACCCTATTATAACAAGTATTCTCTATAAATTGTCATTGTTAAAACTTGTTTCATAAAAATCTCTTCAGCAACCTTTTACTAAACATCTATTGCCAAGAACCTGTTACCTTTTACCAATAGGGTTCCTAAACATATTGTTTCAAAATTTCTTTCTAAATTTCATACGTGTATCTTCCAAATAAGAAATTGTTGGGTACCAATAATTTTTCACAATAGTTGGTTGCGTTGTTACCAATTCAGTCTTGACTAACAACACTGCTTTGTAAAACAGTTGCCGACGATAACCACATCCAAATATTTTTTTCCTCACAATAACCAACTTTCAATAGTGCAATTTGGGACAGCAATGATATATTCCACTAGTTGGTTGTTCATTTCTTGTTTCCTAACAACACTTTTGTTAAAACAGTATCCTATAACTTCCTAGTACTTGTTTATTGATTTTTCACTTTTCTTCCAAGCAAGAATCTTTATTAAAAGAACCCTTTTGTAATTAATTAAAATATCACTTTATCAGGTGCGGACCTTGTCCGAGAGGACACACCGGAGATGGAAGACAATGTACCCGAATTCGATCAGGTTGTGATTCAAATCCCTGTTTCCATAACGTCAAGTGCCACCCAAGGGATAGAGAACCATACTACTCATGTGACCTTTGTCCTCATCCAATGCATGGAAATGGAACACATTGTTCACTTGATCTCTGCGATCTCGAAAGACCCTGCTCTCATCTAACATCTTGTCACAATATGAATACCGGATACAGGTAAAACAAAAGAACCTATCACTTGTTTGACCCCTACTCAACAATTGTTCCTTGACACGCCAAAACAATAGTTCTTCGGATCCCACAAAAGATAACCCTGAAATTGTTTATTATTATTGATTATTAATATGCGATCTCTTATTATCTAGATGCGGTCCTTGTCCTGCGGGATACACAGGACCCGAGCCATACGGTTACACCGTCGAGGATGCTCGAAGGAACAGACAAAAGTGTGTACCAATAACATCCAGCTGCAATGATGGAAGAAACGGAGGCTGCGTTGAGAACTCGCCCTGCTATGACTCCGAGGTGAATTGTCCGTGATTACTCTTCTAGGCCGGAACGAGTCGATCTCTCTACTCTGATCAAGCACAAATAATCTTGCACAAAAGGCACAAAGACACTTTCTTTCGAAAGTATCCTCTTGTAATATTGAGAATATACTAGTGCACGTTACAACAAAGCATGTTTGCATTTTCCTTCCTCCTTCTTCCTTCACTTCATACCATAAAGTTAGACTTAAAAAAGGTTAGATTAAATTCAGAAAAGTGCATTTATAATCAGAGGACTCCTCCAATTAAGAATTCGGATCCTTGCTTGTTTCTTGAAGATATTCTTCAGGTTCTTCTATCCGCTTTTTATAGAATTTGAAGGGTAATTTGATTTTGAATTTGAATTTGGGTAACTTGAAGAAATTGTTTGATAAAACATCACTTTGCATTTTTGAAAATGTTTGATAAGAGAGGACGAAAAAGGAAGGATTTGTATTAAGAAGGCGTGTAAAGGATTCTTTTCTCAGGGAACAGTTAGATGCGGACCTTGCAGAGAAGGTTTCATCGGCAACCAAACTATAGGATGTCGTCCGAGCGCTGGAATGTGTCCAGATATGATCACCAGGTGTGATGGACATGCTGAGTGTGAATGCATCGGGGTCGATCAGTACACCTGCAGGGTAATTCTATTTATTGTCTATCAGAGAAATTTCTATCAGGATATTTCCTTAAGAACGGTTCTTTATATAATGACTTTCCAGTGTAACATTGGTTGGGCTGGAAATGGACACTTGTGTGGATTGGATACAGACAATGATGGATATCCAGACTACAACTTGGCATGCCTTGAACAAAGGTGTAGAGCTGATAACTGTCCTTCGACTTCAAACAGTGGACAGGAGGATGTTGATGGCGATGGACAAGGAGATGCTTGTGACAGTGATGCAGACAATGACCAGATTGGAAACCTTGTGGACAATTGTAAACTGATCGCAAATCCAGGACAAGAAGACAAGGACGGTGATGGGATAGGAGATCTTTGCGACAATTGTCCTTCTGAATCAAACTACAATCAGATAGATACTGACTTTGATGGGAGGGGTGATGCATGTGATGAGGATAGTGATAATGATGGTAATATTTGATTCTACTGACAGAAGATATTTAAAAAGATCTCTATTTTCAATTGTAAAATGTTTTCAGGGATCTTTGACTACGAAGACAACTGTCCCAAGGTGATGAACAAAGAACAGGAAGACTATGACAGTGATGGCATTGGAGATGCTTGTGACAATTGTATATATTACGCCAATCCTCAACAAACCGACTCTGACAATGATGGAGTTGGTGACATCTGTGACAATAATCATGATAAAGATCAAGATGGTGTTCAAGATGATATCGACAACTGTCCTGATGTTTCAAATTCCGATCAGAGAGACATAGATGGTGATGAAATAGGTGACCGATGCGATGATGACATTGATGATGATATGATCCTTAATGAGGAAGACAACTGTGTTTTCGTCTACAATCCCGACCAACGACGTACTCAACGTAAGTAGAAAAACTAATTTTACCTTCTTATACGAGCATTCTTAATTTCAAATAAAATGATTTGCAGACTCAATCTTTGGAGACGCTTGCTGGAATGATTTCGACAACGACACGATCTTGAACCCCTTTGATAACTGTCCCAACAATAGTGAAATCTGGACAACAGATTTTCGTCAATTTACGAAAATTGTACTCGATCCTGAAGGAGAATCCCAAACTGATCCCAATTGGCAAATCCATAACAATGGTTCCGAAATTTTACAAACTTTGAACAGTGATCCCGGATTGGCAGTAGGTAAATAAGAAGAGGGTTTTAAAATCAATGCTCGCAACATAACGAACATTTACTGAGATATTAAATTATTTTTCCCTTAAAGGCAAGGATAGATTCAACGGAGTCGATTTTGATGGGACTTTCTTCATCAATACACCAATAGATGATGACTATGTTGGTTTCGTCTTTTCCTATCAAAACTCTCATAAATTTTACACAGTCATGTGGAAGAAAGCTTCACAGACTTATTGGGAGCCAGTTCCATTCAGGGCGGTTGCAGAGCCAGGAATTCAGATCAAGCTTGTCAATTCGGAAACTGGGCCCGGGAAAATGTTGAGGAATAGTTTGTGGAAAACGGAATCGACACCAAATCAGGTGAAACTTTTGTGGAAGGATCCAAGAAATGTTGGATGGAAGGAACACACTGCCTACAGATGGCGTCTTCTTCACAGACCAGCGATTGGCTTGATAAGGCTTTGGATTTATGAGGGAGATCGATTGGTTGCTGATTCTAGAAATATTTTTGACTCGACTCTTAAAGGCGGAAGTCTAGGGGTTTTGTGCTTCTCCCAGGAAATGATTATTTGGTCTGGATTGCATTATAGGTGTAGAGGTGAGGAATAAAAATAATAAAACCTAATAATTTTTGTAGGGATCAAAAACTAAACTTATCAACAATTAGAATGCTAATATTATAATTATTCTTTTTACAGAAACTGTACCCGAGGATGTTTATCGCGAATTGCCACCCAGCACACAAAAGTTGGTCCACAAGCACCTTCCCACCGAACCAACTGGATGGATTCAGAATTGAGAAATGCTGTACATATATCGAAAATTTTCAGAATGGGACTGTTGAGATAGAAAAATAAAAAATTGTCAAGGAGGCAATGGATGAATTTAGAGATATTTTTCCTAGATTCGAAAAATGTACTCTGTCAGATAAGATTCTGAAGGAAGGAAAAAAGTGAGGTCTTTTACTAAAATGGATTTGAAAGGACTATAATCAAGTGAAAATTGACTGAACTGCTCATTTGAGATTTTTCTAATGGCTGATTAATGTGTAATTTTTATTATATTTAGAGGAATACATTAATAAAGTGAACATTGACTGAATTTCTCCTTGAGATTTTTCTGAATAGTTCTAAAGTAATACGTTATGAGTTGAGAATTGATAGGTTTAATTTGACAAGAATTCAACGTGTATTTTCATTCTTCTGACAAAAAATGCTCTCTCAAATATAGAAAAAATTAGAAGCACGAAGAAAATGTTAAACACGTTATTCTAAAACATGTGTTTTAGGTAGTGCGCTCATATGAAATGGAATGCCCCACCTACATATTGTATATTTTCTCAGATGTAAAATCCTTCTGGATTTTTATGTATGTGAAAGGCCCTTCTAATCTTAGTTTCAAAGAACTTCAAAAGATTTCAATGGATTTGAAATAGTTTAGCGTATTTTCGAAAATTCCAAGGAATTTTCAAGAACTTTTAATAGTTTCAAAGAAATTCCGAAGATTTCAAAGCATTAGACACATTTTAAGGTATTTGAAAAATTTCAAGGAATTTTCAAGAGTTTTCAAAAGCTTCGAAGAACTTCGAAAGATTTCAGGGTATTTTTAGAAATTCCATGGAATTTTCAAGAGCTTTTAATAGTTTCACAGAATATTGAAAGATTTCAATAGATTTGAAATATTTTAGGGTATTTTCAAGAATTCCTAAGAATTCTCAACAGCTTTTAACAGTTTTAAAGGACTTAATATTATTTAAAATTATACCATTAAGCCATTTCCCTTTCGGGGTAGGCGTGACTTGCTCGGTGATTCGAAATATTTCAGGGAATTTTCAAGAGCTTTTAACAGTTTCAAAGAACATTCAAAAATTTCAAACAATTTAAAATATTTTATGGTACTTTTAAAAATTCCAGGGAATTTTCAATAGCTTTTAACAGTTTCAAAGGACTTCAAAAGATTTCAGGGTATTTTTGAAAATTATAAAGGAATTTTCAAGAGCTTTTAACAGTTTCAAAGGACTTCAA
Organism: Andricus quercusramuli; assembly: GCA_932178445.1. Taxonomy (NCBI): domain Eukaryota; kingdom Metazoa; phylum Arthropoda; class Insecta; order Hymenoptera; family Cynipidae; genus Andricus; species Andricus quercusramuli. Next base: position 513 of record CAKNXH010080438.1, on the reverse strand, counting down.
ATTATTTCAAACAATTTGGAATATTTCAGGGAATTTTCAAGAGATTTTAACAGTTTCAAAGAACTTCCAAAGACTTCAGGGTATTTAAAAAAATTCCAAGGAATTTTCAAGAGCTTTGAATAGTTTCAAAGAACTTCGAATTATTTCAAACGATTTGAAATATTTTAGGGTACTTTTAAAAATTCCAGGGAATATTCTAGAGCTTTTAACAGTTTCAAAGAACGCTGGAAGATTTCAATAGATTTGAAATATTTCATGGTACTTTTAAAAATTGCAGGGAATTTTCAAGAGCTTTTAACAGTTTCAAAGGACTTTAACAGATTTCGATAGATTTGAAAGATTTCAGGGCATTAAAAAAAATTCCAAGGAATTTCCAAAAGCTTTTAAAAGCTTGAAAGAACTTCAAAAGATTTCAGGGTATCTCTTAAAATTCAAAGGACTTCAAAAGATTTCAGGGTATTTTAGTAAATTCCAAGGAATTTTCAAGAGCTTTTAACAGTTTCAAAGGACTTC